>VZTD01005099.1:51106-174259 GCA_013397725.1 Rhagologus leucostigma | reverse complement strand
TTTTTTTTTCAAGCTCAGTTTAAAGGCACAGAAAAGGCACAATACTTCTTTTTGGGCATAGAGCATGATAGGGGATACACATGATAGTGTCACCCCAAGACAACTGCTTACTGTATTTCTCTCTGTGATGTAAAAGGCACTTCTTTCAGAGCCTAAAGCCATAAAAATTTGGCATTCACTATATGTTCTGCCCCACCTCCTCACCAAAAAACCCCAAAACAGGCTGAAAAAAGGATATAGCCTCAAACTCAATGCCATGGATGGATTCAGTGCTGTAAATACATGCTTCCCTGGAAGGCAGTGGCAGATGAAGGGGCTGCTGCATCCACAGGGCAACCAGCTTCTACTTCCCCCTGGTTCCTTCTGGGTTTCTGCTGGTAAAGTCCAGGCATGTGTTTAAAAGAGATTTTTTGGCATTTTTACGTCTTACTCTGGCACCGTGAGTGTAAGCACAGTTCATAAACCAGACAACGTGGCCTATTCAACTGGCATACATCCCAAGAGCTAACCCCAACAGGAAATATGAAACCTGCGGTGTGCTGGCTGTGGACAACAAGCTGAGCAAGGCAGGCAGCTAACAGTGACTCTACAAAAGTGGGAATAGGCAATGTATTTTTATTTTGGCATCTTTAACAAGATTTGCATGTCTTTTAAGTTACAGTTAAACACCGTGTGTTCCAGGTTCTTCAGATAAGAAATAAAAAGGATTTCCTTGTTCTGTATTTGAAGGTAATTGATTTTCAAGTTTCCTGCCATTATCCATGCTAGAGTCAGACTTGCACTGTATAGTATGCAAAGAGGGTCCCTAAACTAGTCTGAAGTTCAGAAAGCAGCAGTATACTCTGCCCCAGCTCTGCTTTTCTGGAAGTTCAAAGAAAATCTTGTGATTGACAGTAATTTCCAACACTGCTGGACTGCATCGGAATGATAATTGGAGATACTAGTTCTTGAAATACATACTTTGTACCAATGAAGCTCTCATAAAAGACTTGAATTCATGACTTTCCTAATGAGCATATGGCCATAAGAGGCTGTATAATGATAAAGAGCCTTATTGATCAAAGAGTTTGCCTATTTTACTGTGCACTTTTAATTACATGTCAGTGATATGACCTATCCTATCTTCCCTATCAAATTTAAAGAGCATAATCTTATACAAAAAACCAAAATCTAAATTTAGCAAAGCTCATAAATGTGTTCCTTAAGTTAAAAAAAGTCTGAAGCACCATGGAAATCTGTTGACTTTAGCTAGTTATGCTCCTATAGAAACAGGCTTATATTTTGGAAAACAGGCAGAATTAAGCATGCATCATCATACATCTTGACTGAGAAAAGGAATGAAAGGAGAAACTAGTAGAAAGAAGATTTCAGGAAAGATTTTCCCAACTTTTATAGCCTCTTAGAATCAGGGCTTTTCATTATTGTTTCGTACATTTGGTTTTAGTCATGTTCCATGACTAAATCTCCCTGTAGTTAATAGCAATGTCTAAATTTTTGATCAAAATACATGTTTTTAATTTTTAGTTGAGAAATGGAAATGAGAAATGTCCTCTTTTTATAGCTGTTAAATTTTATAACAGTTCATCACCCTTTTACCCTAAAATTAATATGCTGTCATAATCCTTTTAGATTCAGATGTAACAGTAAAAATGTCTAAGCAATGGCAAAGGCAATGAGAGGAGTAGGAAATCAACGAAAAAACAATAGAAAATAGCAAGACTCTAGAGCTGCTTTTTAGATTTACTTAAAGGATTTCCCCATGTAGTATATCTATATATAGATTATATCTATATATCTTGTTTCAAAATGGATTTAAAAGTATGTGTGAAGGAGATCCACCTGCATAAATTCGTGTAACTATTCAGTATTTCATAACCTTTTAGTTCATTCTCCAATAGCACCAAAACTGATCCTATTTTGAAGTTTATTCAAGTAACAATCATAGCAATCAGTTGGAAAAATTAAATTAACTACTTATCTCTGTCGTACCCTTTGAAATTCAAGCAGCCAAAGACACAAGATTTAGGAGTATGAAAGACAATTATACTATCTTATGTTTTAATTAGCAATCTAGATTTCAGCAAAAATAGCAAGTAAGCATCATAATCCTTTCATTTCTAATGCATACCTAAAGGAAAAGAAAGCTTTCTCTAGAGACTAAAAAATATTTTGTTCAAGGAAAACTTTATTTCCAATCATAGGAATTCTTGGAATTCCTGGATGGAATTTTTACATGTGTTCTCAAGCAAGTACCTAGGTGTACTTGGTTCTCCAAAAAATCTCAAAAAATTTCAGTGTAACCATAATGATAGAAACTTGCTTTAATTTAAACGTTTCCATTCTGAGATATTCATAAGAATGCACTGAAAATATATTTTCTTTAGAGTTTGGGATGAATGATTATCTAAAGACATGAAAACATGGAGAAAGGATGAATAATTTTTTTCTTTTGAACATATATCTCAATTTTTTATTTTATTGTTATTCTTCCCACAATACAGCTCCCTAGATTAGGAAACACATTGTGTTCACCTTTTATCTAGTTCTTGAAACACATTACTTTGAATTGACTGCAATGCCCAATTTTCTCTTCAAAGAAATAATATATTTAAACTAATTACTAATGTAGACATTTCAGCCACTGCCTATTATCAAAGTAAAAAGCTTATTCTACTACTAACAGTCATCCTTATGCTGAGTAAATTGCTCTCATAAGTAGCATTTTTCTTGGTATTCTTCATCTTAAATTCCGAATACTATGGCTGAATGTCCATGTCTTGGAGGTCAAAATGAACACAGAGAGATATTAGTAAATAGGAAACAAAAAAACCTCAACTTTTTCTTCATTATATGAAAAACCTTCTACCTTTGCTTGACAAGGTGGAATAGATTTTAGGAATGGATAGCAATGCAATGTCATTTCACATACTTTTATAGATGTGTTGTACTTGAGAGAAGGAGAAGTGGCATATATTTTTAAAAATTTAATTTATTTCCAATTTTCCTCTGTATTAAATCAGCTTTTCTTCCTACATCACCAAAAAGAGGAAAGAATCAAATTGGAGAGACTGGATATGGATTAGCACAGCTGTGGAGATAATGCACTTGCACGTATGATATCAAGTACAAAGATCGTCAGGATAATAGCAAAATGCAGCACTCGGCCTTACAGACTACTGGAAAACAGCTTCAAAGAGAAATAAAGCTTAAAACAGTCTTATCTATCATACTTATCAATGGTTCCCTTCCTACATAGTTTCTCAGTTTTTGAATTCATTCTGAAAGCCGGGAGATATTCACCCAAATTAATCAATGAGCCAGGTAACAGAAACATAAGGTGATTAGCTTAAGCTGGATGATTAAGCTTTTGAATGTCTGGATTTGGGGAGCTGAATCACTCTCTTTGAAACTGTTTCCAGCAGTATAACTCCAAGTGCTCATTAAGCCTTGCTTAATACTAAGCTACATGATTTTAATATTTATTTCTCGCCTCCACTTCCCTCAGCCTTCCCGTACAGTGTTCGGGGATGTAGTGGAAGGGGCAAATCTAAGAAAGTAAGTTTGTGCTCGAGAAAGTGAGTGTGGGATCTGCACCCCTGTAAGACAACTCCTTGCTGTTAAATAGATGTGAAATGCTATGCATACCACTACTATGGTTTGGAGGGAAAGTTGTCACCAGCATCAGGCCCTTATTCCTCCTGCAAGCAGGCAGGGTTCAGTTTCTCTATTGATATCCATTCCCGAGCAACCAGCAAATGGCAGATCTTTTACTAAAGACTATTAAACTTCAAAAAAAGACTATGCAGCCTTTAACTCTTTTAATATGTAGTCAATGTTTTGAATATTTTGTAACAGATATCAAGAAGTTGCAAGATACTAATCATTCAGAACATTATGTTTGTGTAAGTTTGTGGTCTGATTCAAGTATCTTTTTCCTGTGATTTTCTTTCAGTTTATTTAATATGTTAACTATTATAAAAGAAGAATTAGGGGTTTGCTTTCAGGAATTTTTTCTGAATCTACTTATTAGTTTGGTTGGGTTTGTTGTTTGGGGGTTATTTTTAATTTTTTCGAATGATCACTGCTGTTTTACAACTAAAAAACACCAGCCTCAAGTACTTACAGAAGAAACATGGCAGAGTGGAAAGCTGAGAGTTTTCAGGCAATATAAAAAAAACAATACAAAACTGGTAAAACTGTTTTGACATGTACAAGATACTCATATGCTGCTTTAGGTGCTCCATTGAAAGAGCAAGTTAAAATCAGTCACTTCAAAGGTTCTCAGATAAAAACCTGTCAAGTTGTGATGTCACATGCATCACGTCCCTTGTCTTGACACTGCTCCTGAGCGATTGTGCTGGCCTCAGAGCTCATTTTTTGCACTTGAATTTACCTTTATTTTCCCCATGTGCATTATCTAATACTTATTGAGACATTAATTTTGTCAGCTGTTTCTTTTTTCCAGGTCCCATTCTCTCATGAAGCCCTGCAACTCTTTACAGCTGGCACATGGCATCACCTCATTGATAGACCATTCCACAAAATTTCGGGGAATTCTTCACCAAAGAATTTAACTAAAGTAAACAGCCTTGGTATCATAGAAAAGATTCTTGCATGAATAAATGCTGGCCTAAAAGACAGAAAAGCAAATAGACATAAATATCTAACTCTTGCAGTGAAGGGAGGTTTCCCTTTTACTTCCTTTGTACAAAGAGTTTAAAGCAAGACGAAGCACTGTACAATTACTCTAGATGCTGGATCTATGGTTGAAATAATAAAAGAAAAAACCAGTAAAATTCATTGTCTGTGTGCTGCAGTTCTTGTACTGTCTCTTCACTTTTCATTTGCTTTTTTATAGCAGCTGTTCGATATATAAGGTGTTAATTGTCACAGCAGAGAGTAAAGGAAACCTGCAACCCAAGGATACAGAAGAGGCTGTTTCTCTTGAAATTCATCAGTAAATACTAAAAGTCCTTTTTAACAATTCTGCTTAGAAAACATCAGGTTAACAGAATGATTTAGAAAGTCAGGAATAATTATAAAAATAATTGTGTACTAAAGTTTTTGTACTGATTTTATGGTTTCTCAGCTAAATTATTCCACAGTTCCAACTAGGACTGTTTGAGAAAATAATGACAAGGTTGGAAAGTGCCAAGTGACTATAATTATTGCTATGTTAATATCTGGATCCCATAGAAGCTAAATTTGCAAGATCATTTAATAAAATATCACAAATGTGGTATAAATTTGATATCGTAAAAATGACAGGCATCCTTAAGTAGGTTTGGGGGTTTTTTTAATGCTGATATAACATATTTAAGAAAACCTTTAAATATTTTATGGTAACAGAGTTTAACCTTGCTATACTTGCCACAGTGGTGAGCAAACATTTAAAATTAATTTTATATCAAAATACATCTCTGTAGCCATTTTAAATTCATATATAAGTAAATTAATTTCAGTGGGAATTATGTACTTAATCACCTTTGAGAAAGTGGGCCTCAGTCCCTAATCAAGTCTACTTAAATATGCTAACGGAATTGTTTTTAAAGTGCTGACATTCTGGAGCTCTGCATTATCACTGGGTGTTTCTGGGTATTCTAGGTAATAAAACATATCTAATCTTGTTAAAGAAAACATAGTTTGGTAATTGGCAAAGCATTTTCTGTGATTACTACTGACTTTCATCTTGTAAGTATTACATAGCCGTGGATGTTTATCTGGGATGTAAACAATAAATAGTACTGCATAATTTTTTTAATATCCTTCTAGACAAACCTATATATAGACATCTGTATTATTTGTCTCAGACTGGTTTAATATTTCCTTCCGTCTGAGTTCAGCTAGTTATTGCATTTTTTTTTCATTGTAGATTGTGCTTTTCTGACATCAGAATTATATATAATAAGACTTCATTCTTCAAGGCTAAAGGACTCTCACAACCTTGGTATCATCGTCAAAAAGGTGGATCTTTCCAGGGAGATTACACTAAGTGTTAAATTGCGATATAAAAAAAAAAATAAATATTTTAAGTAACTGCATATTTTCTTCTGAATGGTTCTTCAGAGCTTTAATTCTATGGAAAGCCTTTGTGTTTCAGTGAAAGATCTTGAACTATTGGAGTTTCTTTAGAGCAGATTCCTGATTCATACTGAGTTCTGCATAATGTTAGCAAGTAACAATTCCTTAATTCAAGTAAGGAATTAAATATTAGATGATGTATATTCTGGTAAAAATCACCTTTCTACCATTTAAATTTCTACATTCAAGATTACCATCGCAATGGAAATTGTATCTTTAAACAAAGAGTTAAACAGTACACTGGAGTAAAGGAAAATAGAGGCACGTGTGTTCAAAAGAAGGGGGAAGAATTGGTGGGGCAGAATTTAGAAGGGACTAAATTAATATTTTTTGATATGTGAGACTTACAGACTTCAAGCTTTTTGCAAGTATAGTAATTTTTTATTTTATCCAAAACTATTCAATTTTGAGATAAACTTGAAAAAGTGAGGGAAACCTGAATGTAGATACTGAGGAGAGGCAAATAATAAGATTTCTGTAAGAAGATGATAGGGCTCTAGAGCTTCAGATACATGGAAAACTGTTGCAACACAATATATGAGATGGAAAGATAAGGAAGTGTTGTCATGCTAGGTTAGGCATGAGAGGGAAGTAGGAAGGAACTGTTTATTAGAAAATACAGAAAAAATAGTTTGGTAGTAAAGAGAACAGTCATTTAAGAGAAAAAATGGAGGGTGGTGGAACAAGTGGATTGAGATGGATGTTAAAACCAGCAACAACAACAACAAGACAATTATACACGAGAGAAGAAAGAAAATCCCTGGAAAAAAATTATGAAAAACAGAGGCACAGACCACAGATGAGGGTGAGTGGAACAGAAGATAAAAATAAATAACATGCCAGTTAGCAGGGTGTTTCTCAGTGTAAATTATGCATAAACTTTAAGCTAAAATGAATTTTACATGCTGCATGGGATGTGTTGATGCACACAGAGTCTTATCTGAAGACCACTTGAATCAATGGTAGAAACCTCCTGTGGTTATTTAAAGGCTAAAATCACACTTGTAACTTTGCAGATCCAAAACAAGAGCTAAAATTTGACCTATGAAAAACACACATATTCTGGGAGGACTTTGATCATCATGCCTCTGCTTAAGCAAGCTCCTTGCAAAAGCTGTGAGTGCTACTGAATTGAGGTGCTGCAGGTGGGTTTGCAGAGACACGATTGCCAAACTCAGCCCCTTGCTTGCCAAGGTCAACAGCTTTAATTATAATACTGTTCACGGCTTTTGTGACGCTTTTGTGAGTATCACAAAACGTCTTGCAGATTTCGGGCAAATAATGTTCTGTTGAATGAAAGCTTGAGTATATTCTCTATCACAATTGTAACAATTCAGTATCAATCTGGCAGCACTATCATGCTTAAAATTCTGTGCCCGTTGCCATCATCAGTCTGGGTTTTTTGAGTGGTTTATAATTCAGCTATTTTAAGTCATACTAGTACAGATCTCAACTTACAATTTCATATTCTGCATGTGTTTTTCTCTCACAATATTGCATTTAAATTGTTTCATTCTCTTTTTAGGTTAGCAACTGAAAGAAAAAAATGTTTCAGGAAATACTGTTGCTGGCTTTTTACTAGACAGTGCTTATTTAAAAAAGGAAAGTTCACTCATATTACACTGCCAGCTCAGACAATCAGGAGAAACGAATCCAATACCACTTGTGAAATTTGTCAATGTATTCCTTTATAAGAATGCTACTATTGCAACAATAGCTTCACTGCATGGCAGGTTCTCTGCTTTGGTCAGGAAGAAGAGAAACTTTTATATTCAACCCAATTAGATTTTAAGGCAGTTCTTTACTAAATACCTCTGTCTGTTTTGGGTGGGGTATTTTAGATTTGAATTTCCAGTTTCCGATATGTACACAGGACTTCTGAGCTTCTTATTCTCCAAATGTGCTCTTTCCCACTACCAGTTTCCAGTCACTGTTACACAAGTAGCCACATACATTTAACTAGCTACCATATTGAGTGAACAAATACTCATATTTGTCCTTCTGGAAAACATCATCTTCACAAAATAATGTAAAAAAATCTAACGGGTTGTATTTTAGAATCAAGATGACCTTTCCTGTGATCTTTCACTCAAACGAAAGCAATAGTTAAGGAACACTGAAAGATCCTTAATGCCGTGCCCGGCTGTTCATGACCAGAGTGTCACCTCTTCGTTAGGAAGCAGTTTTTACCTTAACTGTTGTTCTGATCCTTTCCTATTTTTATATAGGCCATTTGATAAGTGTTACCCACTACTGGGGAATTTCTACTTTGCTGTTGTTCATTTTCAAAAGAAGTTTCTTTGAACACTCCCCTTCATAAACACTTACCTGCTCTTCGATTTTTCTCTTAGTTCACATGGACTCATTTGACGTGGAAATGTGCAGAACCTTCATTCAAAATTCAGTGAGATTCTGTGGAACAGGCTTCCCAACTTTTATCAGTTTTCCATAAGCCACAAGAGCAATTTAAGCAGAAAAATAAAAGCATATTTTTGATACAGTTTTTATTACTAAATTTTGGATTATTAATGGACAGGACATACTATATGCCATCCTAGAAAACAATTTTTTTAAATGTATATATTTATATAGCGACACACATGTATAAATTTATAGATGTATGTATACAGGGACATAATACCTCTCCATATGGTCCAAAATACACCAGGAAACTCCTATCCAATACTGAACAGAGGGAAAGGCAGGTTAGTTTATTCCTTGGGCAGTCAGACATTGCTCTTATAGTCAGAAGCAGAGCCTTCCAATGATACTTACAAACTGTTTTAAATTTTCCAAGCACTTATCTATAGTTTAAACCATATAAACCATAACTATTCGGGCCTCCATGAGAGAATTCATTAAAGACCCATCAACATTTCACAAATGGGTAGGCAGAGAGGTTCAGCCAGTTATTCCAAGATAAATGCATTATTATCGAAATCAGACTTAAAAGATCACTCCTGGTTAACTAGTCCAAGGAAATGCAGCAATTAGAGCTCAGTCCTACCAAGAACCAGCCCAGAAAGTATTACAGGACAGCAGGTGCCACCTACCCTAACTTAAACCCGTGCAATTTTAATGAGACTGTACAAATCAAGGTAAAATGAGATCAGAGAGTTGCATCTAGATGAAAGATTATACTGAGGTGGGGGTCAGCCTCTTCTCCCAGGAAACCAGTGACAGCACAAGAGGAAACAGACTCAAGTTGTTCCAGAGAGGTTTAGATTGGCTATTAGCGAACATTTCTTCACTGAAAGGATGATCAGGCACTGGAGTAGGCTGCCCAGGGTAGTGGTGAAATCACCATCCCTGGAAGTATTCAAATGATGTGTGGATGTGGCACCTGGAGACACGGCTTAGTGGTGAACACGGCAGCGTTACGTTAATGGGTGGACTCGATCTTAGAAGTCTTTTTGAACCCCAACTGTTCTACGATTCTATGAATAGGAGTAACAAATGACAAAAAGGAGGTATAATTCTAGAAATTTTACAGGTAAGAGAATTAGATAATCTATACTACAGAACATTAAGGCTTAAAGCACTTGGGAGATAGAAAAGGCAAATTTAAGGTTGATTTTATTGTCTCACTGTATGCTCTTTCTTTTACAAATCAGGTTTGCATCAATCAACTAAGTGCAGTTCTAAATTTATTGTGAATCCTGTTTCAATCAGTGTAGAGGATAACATCACAGAACAAGAAATATGCTTTACCAAAAGATACTCAATGCTTTCTTATTTTTCTCCTTATTGTGAAATTTGAATTACTAATGGAGTTACTTTCTGAAATGTCATAGCATATTTAGATTACCTCATACATAAAATATTTCTGTCCAAATATAAAGAAATATAACAAATATAAAACCAAGAAGACCAAAATTGCACAGAATTTGTTAATAGGTGGTGCTATGATTTCTTATGTGTGATGCATGGGAAGTGCTAGTACGCATGCCAAAAAAAGCTGTCAACTGAGAAATCTTGGTTGCAGATGATAAAACAAGTGGTGTGTTACACAGAGGCAAAGACCTTTTCCCTGGCTTTCCTCGCATACAAAAATTACTTTGAGAAAATTAGGTAAGTCTTATAAGAACATTAGCAATAAAACTGGTGGGTACCAAATAGTTTCACAGTATGACAAGAACTCTGAAAAGGTCACCTACTATTCGTTGTAATAAAACATTGTGATTAAAAAAAGGGAGAAAAGAAAAAAAAAAGTAAAGCACTTTAGAAAACTCGAGATATTTTTCTCAAGCTGATTTTTTCTAAAGAGTAATTTTTCCTACTACTAATCAATAGTACTGGGAAAAGAGGAGATTCATCTACTGATGCCTATTTTCTTCCTCTCTAATACAAATGTGACCCTTAACTTGTCAAAGGTTTAGTCACTTTTGTCTTCTCCTACACAATATTACTGAAACAGTATGAACAACAAATCATTGCAGCAGCTACAAAAGAATGAAAGAAGAAAAAAATATTAGTCATTAGAAAATGTTTTCAGATAAGTACATTTCATTGGAGGATAAGACCTCAAAGAAATTAAGGGCATTACTTAGACATTCTTGCTTCATAAACAGTGTAACTGCAACAATAAAAAGGACCAAATGCAATTATTAATAGCATCTTCCATATTCTCAGCCAGAACAAACCCCTGCTTCTGTACATTCCACTTATATAAATTTCAAAGGTAAGGACTCGTCCATATTCAGAATCTTAGAAAATCACAGTATGATCTACTTATCTGCAAATATGCTGTGGTTCCAAAAGGAGCCTGAATAGATTAGGTCTCAGTAGGGCTTCATTCTAGCATAACTTCACACACTTTGTCAATAGAAAGTATTTGTGGTTTTTTTCTTGGAGTTTCCAGAACAGAACAACAAGCTATGAATGCTTGGGGGCACAAAAGTGTATTTCATGAAAGTCAACCTTATTTTAAAAGGAAAACAGACTATAAACTCGCAAATGCAACTCTGGGACCCATATTTACTTGTGGGTATAAATTACCTATGCTATGGTATTCCATTTTATATGCCACATACAAATGACAATATTGAAAATACCAGGTATTATGTGTCTAAATGTGTTCAGAGTGGATGTAGAGAAAGGACCCTATAAATGGGTGTAGAGAAAGCAACCTATAGAGTAGCAGTCAAGAAAAAACAAGAGAGAAAAATCTTTCTCACCTACTTTACAGAATGAGTACTAATTATTAACCTCCAAAGTATATAATAAACCTACTGAAGGTTTTCATTTCATTGTTGTCATCACCAATAGGTCATGTTAAGTACAGCTTTAGGCTTTTCTTCTTTAATGTACTGCATGTTGAAAATTGAGCACAAGAATGCATGAAACTTCCAAATTAGTATATATGTTTATTGATTATTTTATTTCAGCTGGGGTCATTAACATTCAGTCATACAGTGAGTAGTTTTAAGCCTTTTTTCTTCCCTAGCACTTCACTACACACAGGAACACTGAATAAGCCTTATGCTACATTTCAAGTTCTATAACACAAGTTTATTTTGGAATAAAGGGACAGACACACCCATCTCTGAAGAAGTGAAATCTGTTCTCATGCAGATTTTCTATAGGTAACAATTTTGATTCAAGAAATCCAGAAGTTGTAAACTAAAACTAGCAAGTTAGGGTTGAATACAAGTTGTGGAAAGATTTGTCAGATGCTACAGCCAAGTAAAGATTAGAGCCAAAAAAAACCAGCTAAAAATGTTCTTTCATATTTTTCTACATGACTCAAAACATTCTGCTTTCCTTCTTGCCTCCCAGTCCTTCTTGTGCCCCTGACAAGCCTCACTGGTAACTCCACACTGGGGCTTGGGAAAAGATTCTCCTCCTGAAAAACGCCATTTCCTCCTGTATCTAGAGCTCATGACAAAGGTCATCAAAGAAGGCCTAGACAGGCCACAGGAACTAAACATATTCCAGGGCAAAAACTGGAAGAGCTGGGACTCAGATATATGAAACCTACCTCTAACTTCTTCCACTGCTTGTACTATTCAGCAGCTTCTTCTCACTTCTCTCTTCCCTACTACTCAGCCCTTCTCCTTTATAGCAATCCAAACTACTTTTCCCTTGCTCCTTCCCTGCTAATCCTCCTTTAGACCTTCCGAATGTCTCCACAGGTAAACACACCGATTGCTTTTCTTGTTAAAACTCACTGTCTTCTGGGTTTTACCCTGAGCTTAGGTTGTTTCTCTGTACTGAAAACCTCAGCCTCAGAGGAGCACTTTTTACCCCTTTTCCCTTCCAGAATTCCTGTCAGTTTTTGGATGCAATTTGATACTGGCTTGTGGGGAGATACAGAAGGATGAGGTTTAACAGCTGTTGCACATCCCTTGGAGTCACCCACACCATGTGAAAACCAGCAGGCTACAAAGCTCCTTGGCTACCCTGTCTGCCCATATGTTTTTAGGCTATGCTCATGTCTACTGAGAGTACTTATCCTTTTTTCAGAAAGCTGTTGTCAGTGTTGATTCTCCCTGAAGGTAGTAGGTGTCAGATGGGAATTTGGGAAGCCTCTGTATATGAGACCATCTGGGGCAGGCTCGAATTTTGGCAATGCTAAATCAGCTGCTGCTTCCACTCTCCTGCTGGTTCCCAGCATGCAGGCCTTGATGTACTGCCCTGCTCTCAAGGTGTGGCTACATGCTCCTACTTTCAGTCATCATGAAAAAGTATATAAGTAAATAAACAAATCTGGAACAGGGGATTTTGTTACTTGGCTTATCAGGAACTTCCAGCTCATTTAATCAAAATACTGAAATCAAAATCTACCTACCTTTCCCATGGAAGCCCCAGCTTTCAGTGCAATTGAAGTAGAGGATGACTTTGTAAAATATTCAAGTAAAAACATTTAAATATATTATTATACGTATTACAATGTAAGTCATAATAGGTAAGCCTAGAATAGTTTTACCCTGACTTCATACGAAGATGGAAAACCATAGTACATGGGCTGAAAGGCAGCCATAGCAGTATGCCTACTTTGAACATAATATTCTCTAATTTTTCACCTTTGGGGGCCAGTGTGTAAACTCATTTTTCCTAACTAGATTGTAAAAAAAAAGCTGAGTTAAAAGGAGATGAAATGTTCATCTTCCCACCAGAAAATATGATTGTGAAATTGTTAAGTGCTGCTGTACTGCTACATTAATGATAATGAGATTCATACAATTTCTTTTCACTCTTGCAGCTTTTCATTTCCATATGATACTATAGCCCACTCAGCCCTATCAGTGGCAGAGGTTGCATCAGTTTATGTACAAGTAGCAGCCTCATTTAGAGGAATAAAAGTTGTTTATGTTGGTTTTCTTTTACAGAGGACTATAAGATAAATAATTAACCCAGTGACCCCTCTCCTGCTTGTTTAACATTTGTGCAATTACCCAAAGTTCTGATGGTTTCAGAGCCATGACAGTCACAGCAAGAAGAAGGGTTACACTGAACACACACTAAAAGCTGTGGATGTTGGTGTTAATGCAGCAAGGCAACACAGGCAGCACCCTCTGCTTGTTTCCCTCTCACCCACACCTACTTAGTTTATTCTTTCAAGTTTGTAAAACTAAATCTTTTTATGAGCTGTAGGCGGTACTTTTGTGAATGTGGCATCTGTTAAATGGGGACAAAAAGACACAAATATTCAAAAGAAAGCAGAAACCCCATGTGTCTCACCTGTGTTTTTAGTATTTTTTAACTCATCTATATTCGGAAGAAAGCATTTGAGTGTCTTTTAAATTTTTAGAACCCGTTCTTTTCTTCAGGTTGCAAAATCCATATACCAAATTTGCAGGTTACTGCAGGACCAGGACCTGAATGTCTGTGCATCAGAGCTTTGCACAACTGAGGCATATCCTGAGACTGTCAGATAATGAGCTACACATATGAAGGTATTACACAAATTCTGAAGCAGCTTCTTTTAGTGTTTCTAGATTGTTAAATTGAGTCATCTGGGATCTCTTTAGTCAAGTTTAATTGCAATGGTTCAGATTACTGGTCAAAATGCTTCTCAACATTGGCATAAACTGTACTACTGTGCTTCCAAGCAAAAAGCTCAGACAAAACAATGTCTGCAACTTACTGAAAAATTTTGTGTGTTCTGGTATTTCCAGATAAATTGGATAGCAATTATTTTTTTCTTTGAGAAGATATTAAAGTTCTGAAACCATCAGATTACTACTGATCTGAGCTCTAAGCACAGAAAAGAAATGTAGCCTAGATTGAGGAAGGAGAGGAATTAAGTGCTCTTCACAGTTACTTGATTTTGTTTAGCTCACACTTTCTCTTGATCGAGAGAAACTGTTTTTTCCCCCTCCTTTTTTCCTACATATTTGCAGCTAGATTCTGGTTCTGTGTGTGCTGGTGTCACTGCCATGGATGTAATGCAATGCTATGCATTTTAGCATTAAAACTCCATAGCTGGACACTCCACTTGCTTAAATAACCTTGTTTCTTGGAGGAAGGAAATTATCTGTTTTTTCTGAATTATTCTAAGACAAAGAAACTACTGTGTTGGTTGGCATCACTATCAGTTTGGACTAAATTATTTTTTATTTCCATAAATTAGAGGATTGGAGGTACTCAGTGTACTCATCTAATTCTTCTTTTTGCATAATACAGGTCGTATGATTTTTCTGATTTGGCTCCATTTAAATCAGACTGCCTCATTCAGAAATAGCATCTAAACCTGATTTTAAAATTACCAGTGATGGCCAATCAACCAAATAACTTAGTCGACTTTCCAGTTAAATTACCTAATTTTAATTTTATTTTGCTTTTAGGAACATTTAATATCTGATTTCAACGCACCTATGAACTGCTTTCAGCCTCCACTCATATTTCTGTCTGCTGGATTGAAGAACATTTTATCAAAGTTTCCTCTACAATGTAATGAATACAAACATACTCTGATCAAATTACTATTTAAATTTCCTATTTACAAATAAACCACATAAAATCATAGATTTTATCCCTTTAAAAATAAAAGTGTTTCATTCCTTGAAATAGGTTTTGTAATTTTTCATTGATCTCTTTCTATTTTATTGAAAAACCTCAAAACCTGTTCATGACAGAGCTGAACAGACTCTTCACAGAATGATGGGAAAATTCCGGTGGGAAGGGACCTCCAGAAGTCTCTACTCCAACCAGCAGCTCACAGCAGGGTCAGCTTGGCCAACAGTCTGTGCTGCTCAGGGCTTTATCTGGTCAACCTTGAAAATCCCATGGACATCGTTGACTGAGGGCTCAGAGCCTCAACCTTAAACACTTTCAGGGCAACCTAGGCCAGTTTTACCACTCTCATTGTAAAAAAATTCAGTCTTTGCACACAGTCAAAATCTATGCTTTCTGTTAGTTTAAAAATATTACTTCTTGTCCTATTTCCACAGGCTCTACTAAAAGTCTGTCCCCATGTCCCTGTCTTTCTTATAATCCTCCTTCAAGTACTTAGAGGCCACACAGAGGTCTTCCCAGAGACTTCTAGCGGCTGAACAACACCAAACCTGTCTTTTCTCATAGGAAAGATGTTTCATGCCTCTAATCATTTTTGTGGATCTACTTTTGAACCACTCCAGCAGGTCCATGTCCTTCCTGTGCTGGGACCCCAGAGCTGGATGCAACACTGCAGGTGGGGTCTCACCAGAGTGGAGCAGAGCGACAGAATCCCCTCCCTCCCCTGCTGGCCACAGTGCTCTGAATGCAGGACATGTTTGGGTTTCTGGGCTGCGAGGGCACATGGCCAGGGCACATCCAGCCTCTCCTCCACCAGCACCCCCGAGTCCTTCTGGGCAGGGCTGCTCTCCATCTGCTCATCATCTAGCCTGGATTGACACCAGGGGTTGTCCTGACCCAGATGCAACACCGGCACTTGGTCTTGTTAAATAATTCTCATGAGATTCACATGGACACACTTCTCAATGTTGCTCAGGTCCCTCTGCATGGGATCCCATCCCTCTGGCATGTCGACCACATCACTCTGTCTGGTGTCATTCTATCGACTACCTCCTTGAACAGATGGAATTTTGCTTTCATAAAATTCGTGGTCCTGATTCTTGCCTTTCCCATATTCCTCAGGACTGTGAATTCCCCCAGCTCATGATCACTGCAGCCCAAGCCGCCTGGAAGCTTGATGTTCCCAATTAATTCAGCTGCGTTGGTGACCAACAGGCCCAGTATCGCATCTGCTCTGCCAGGGCTGTCTGTTACCCTAAGGGTCTGTCTGGCATACCAACCTTCTGTTCCTTGTGGAGGAGGCCGTGATATGGGGCATAGGCCTTTCTGATCTTGGGAACACATCTGGTGTAGATGGATCTTCATCCACACCATCAGTTAACTTACCTTTGGCATCCAGAGCCTCACATCTGTTGTACAGAAGGACCTGGAAAAGCAAGGTGGGCAGGGTTCACCTGAACATGTACTTCACCTGAACAGGCACCCTGAACATGCATTTACCTCAGTTCACTCCCTTTCTTTAAATTATTGCATTCTGCCTGGCAGGGGGAGAATACAGGATTGCCCTTGATGTCGGTTTCCTCCCTGGTGGGTGTTCCTGTTTCTGCCTGTGTTAGTTTTGGCTGGTGTAGAATTAATTTTCTTCATAGTAAATAGGATGGGGCTTTTGATTTCTGCTGGAAACAGGACTGTGAATACAGGGATATTTCAGTTAGTGCTGAGCAGTGCTTTCACAGTTAAGACCTCTTCTGCCACCTAACCACTGAGTAGTTGAGTAGGGACAAAGCCAGGACGGTGGACCCCAGTTGACCCAAGGAATATTCCAAACTGAGCAGGTAAAGCTGGTGAAAGAAGGAAGCAGGGGGACATCGGGAGCAATGGTGTTTGTTTTCCCAGGTCATTGTTACACATGTCGAAGCCCTGCTTTCCTGGGAGTGGCTGAACACCTGCCGGCCTGTGGGAAGTGGTGAATTAACTCCTTGTTTTGCTTTTCTTGCATGTGCAGCTTCTGCTTTACCGTCTTTACCTCAACCCAAGAGTTTTCTCACTTTTACTTTCCTGATTCTCCAGCCATGCCACTACAGCAGAAGAAGTGGGGCAGAATGCCACACCACCCTTACAGGGAAGAATTTCTTCCTAACATGTAATTTAACCTGCACTCTTTCAGTTTAAATCCATTCCCTTTTGTCCTGTCGCTACCTGTCCCTGTAAAAAGTCCTTCTCCAGATCTCTTGTCGCCACTTTAGGTACTGGAAGGTGCTATAAGGTCTTTCTCTTCTTGAGGCTGCAGTGAGCATCAGTAGCATATGGCATTTATCACTTTGGATTGTTTGGGAGATGGAGTAATTAGAAAGTAAAACGTCTTCCATAGTATAGAAAATAATTTATCAAGTACTGAAGTAGTTGAAAAGTTGAAATGTGCTGTGTACCTTTGAGTGCAGTGCCTTTGAAAACTCATCCTGAGTAAGATAGATTGAACTATCTGAACAAGAAATCTCAAAGGCATCTTGCTATTAAGTCAATATTTATTATATTGAATTTCTCCCTCTTCTGAAAATCTGTGTAGTGGCAGTAAAGATCAGTCCATTCTGTAGAGAAGGTCATCTCTGGTAACATCTCTCTCCAGAGGACCAAAATAGACCCCTAAAGGAAACAAACCTAAACCACATCTTTTTTAGGATGCCACACTAAAAGTATTTTAGAGCTGAGGAACTTCAGAAAACTGATTGCATGCTGCACATGGATGTACAAACATTCGAGTAGTGGCCCTGATAAGCAAGGCTCAAGTCCTTGATGGGAATGTTTACTCAATTCATAATAACAGAACTGTTAGTACCACACACAAAATATATACAGGCCTAGAGGAACATGTACATGCATTGTAGAAACACACTGGCTCACTCCTTTCGACTCTTGCTTGACTGCAGCTCAAAGAAGATTATTTAGTTACTAAGACCTTCTCAGTATTCCCTTTGCTCTTCTGGATGCAAGATCCCACCTTTTTATTTCTGAGATAAATTTGCTCACCTGTGGCACTCTGCAGGGCCAATTTGTGATACAACAGCTTTGTGAAGAGCAAAATTTGACACAAAATGTCCTATGAGCATAGAGTTTTTCAAGATTAAATCCAGGTTTTGCCACATTACAGTTAGCCTGACTGACTTGCAACTTTTCATTAGTGAAAGGTGAGAACTTCAGAATCTTTGAGTGCTTTAATCTCTATTTACTATTGATCCTTTCTAACGCATCAGGCAAAAAAAAGTATAAGCTAAAGAATTTACAAAGACTTTATGTTATGAAAATAAAGTTTTACTATAAGATATGATAATTCATACTGTACCCATCATTAAATAGTAACAAAAAATACATTCCTGCAGGAAGTTAAGATTTTAAGCACTGAAATTACTGCTCAAAGGTATTCAGAAGTGGTGAATGGAAATTAATCCATCATTTATAATAGAGCAGAAATGAAAGCATTCAAAGGAAAACTCATTTAAAATACTTTAATGCTGATTTATATTTTAATTATATAATGCTTATTTACAATTATAATTATCCATGTGCTTCTAAGAAGAGTGGCAGTGTAAAGGAAATGGGTTATAAATATTCTCCCATGAAAGCTAGAAACTAGGCATTTAAACAGAAATTCCCGTGATTGCGATGCGACTTCTTAAAAATGCGGCATTAATTTATTACCATACATATATCTTTATAAGACAGTCATTGTAAAACTGCATTTTTAGGGAAACATTAGCTTTTGGTTTACACTGTTTTTAATTTTGAAAAATTGCATGCATTTCCAGGAACTTTTTTATCTCGCCCTATATTGTCATGAATTGTTGCTGTTACGTAAGCACCAGATTTAACAAATTTTCTTCCCACTTTATTTCCTACTTCTCTCCTTCCCACAGAGTTTGGCAGTGTCTCTTTCAGTCTAGTTTTTGGTTCTTTTTTCCCTTTACTCTCCTTTTTAAGGAGGAGACGTGGGGTGAAGATGTCTTTTATTTTCAGGAAAAGATTCTTTATAAATACCGCTGTGACAAATTCATTTCACAGCACAGAAGCAATCAGCGTGATGCCAAAGTCTGGCTGGGAACTGAAGGGTCAAACCAGCCCTCTTCCAAAGATCAATGGGACACGCTTCTGAACAGCAAGACTCTTAACTGGCTCTATACACCACTAAAAGAAAATAAAAGATCAAATGGTAGTTTGTAAGAAGAAATAATGTATGTTTATTCCTGCCTTTCTGGTCCACTCTTTAAATATATCTTAGGAAAAAAATATGTGTAAGGGACAACAAAGAAAATACAAGCAGCAGAGATCTGTGTTCTTCTGATAAGCTGTACTCTGATTCACTGCAAACTTTAAGGAGTGTAGGTAATTAACCTTATGGACAAAAAAGAATAATATACCAGGAGACAAGAGAAATACTCTCCCACTTGAATGGTTTCAAACAAGACTAGATCTCTTTAGTGATTTTTTTTTTTAAACTGTCAGTCCAGCAGAAGGTATGAGACAAATTGAGAATTGGAGTCTAATAATGTTTTAGGGAGAAAGGGATCGTCTTGGTGTTAAAATCTAAATTCTCCAGTCAGGAGATGTCTATATCTATTTCACAACTAATATTTAACTAAAAAAAAAAAAACTTAAAAGAGAACTTTGAAAGATCAAATAGAACTCTCTGGATTTAGGCATTGACCAGATACTGTTGCTGAAACACTTTTAGATATCAATCTTACTCCTCTGATTGTTGGCATACAGTAATATATTTACTGGATTGTACTGGGCCAGCTTCCAATTTCTTTCTGCAGTATGTTTCCCAGGTATTTCCTGCTGATTTTAAAATGAGATATTATTTAAATCTCCTCTATATGTTACTAGAAGAAAACTTTGATGTCTTAAATGTCTGACAATTTTAACATCTACTGTTTACTTGCATGCATCGTACATTAAGGAAGGAAAAAATTTCACTTCAGAAGCTATTTTAGGTCCTTCTGTTTCATGATCCTTTTAGCATAAAGAACTTGTGAGTTTTAAAGGAAAGTACACCCACAAGTCTACTTAATAAATGAGGCTGGTTTGGTTTGCTTTACCTTTTTTTTTTTTTTTGCCAGTCCAGGTTAGTCAGATTTTATCTCACAAAGAATTGCTGACAGAAAAGATTATATATTGTTTCATCGTCATTATCAGGGATATAATATGTTCTGTGACTAAAACGTTTTCACAAAAAAATTCCAGAAAGATGTTTCAATATTTCATATTACATTTTAAAAGATCTATAACTATGCCAAAGAAAAAAAATAAAGCAATAACATTTTGGTTTGAGATCTGCCTTTCCCTGCAGCTAGGAAAAGACATTTCTAACTTCCTTTCCCTTATAGATTGCACACATTCGAAACTAAAGAAAAGTACACAAAAGACTGAAAACTTGCTGGTATATTTTGATCATCCCACAAAGCAAATCTATGAAGGAGAACACGATGAATGTGAAATGCTTTAGTTACAAAACAAATGGCCTAGCAAGAAAAGAATCTAGAACATCAGAAGACCATTGATAAAAGAGATTAATAACTTCAAATAGTGAGTGTATATCCAAATTCATACTTTAAAAGCCCTCAAACTTTTAAATAAATAATCTTCTCTTTAGTTTTTATTATTATTCCCCTTTGTCCTTCTAATCAGCCCTGGAAATGTCACAAAAGATATTACAACATCTCACTTAAATAAAAGGTTTGTTTCCCTTCTCTCCTTCCTCAAAGTAGGAATTTTTCTGGAAAGAATTTGGATCCTAAAGCCACTCTCTACTTTTCGACACAAGCATGTACATTTTCAAAGAAGCTAAAGCTAGCCTTTAAGTACAGGTCAAATATTTCTCTTAAATAGGACGTGTCATATTTGGATGGTTCTGTAAAAGGGCTTTCTTTCTATGAAGTCTTAAGATATGTCTCTTATTGCCCAACACAAAGCTTAATTTGGATTGTGAGAAGAAACAAAGAGTATTTTTCCTTCCTAAATTCTCACAGCACAAAAGTTCTTCTCTCGGGTGTCACATATCATCACCAGCATCAGCTAGAATCTTAGACACATAAATCAAAAAGCTGTCAATTCTTCCAAAAACATTTTTATGTAGTGACAATACAATTTTCATGCCTGACAACAGAATGAAATACTTCTGTATGGAAGTGGCTAGAAATGTTATTCACATGACTTAAATGACCAGCTGCAGAAGTTTCAAGGAGCTTATCAGGGATCTCCACTATCTTCTACAGCAACCTCTGGTCTAGAAGAGGATAGGGTAAACAGTATTTCTTCTGTCAGTAAGTACTACCCAGGCATAGTTTATTAGAAGCTCAAAGTCACTGAATTAACATGTGTATTAAAATAGTGCCCATCAAAAGTAAGTCAGATTAAAGTGTGGCCACTGCTGTAGAAATGTTTAGAAAGAGTTCCTGCTCCAAAAAGCTCTTCCTGGATATAAAGTGAAAAGGGGAAATCTTTAACCTAGTTACAGCAGACCAGCCAGCTTAGAGAACTTTCTGGAAGCCTCTTTGAAAGAAAAGCCACAGTGCTGCATGAAGGGCACCACTCAGAGCAGGGGGGCAGCAATCAGCCGACAAAATATTTTCCTAAATGCAGTGTCTGATGTGCACATGGGACCTCACTGTCATCATCAGTGTGGCATTGGCCTGAGTTTTCCTAACAGATTGCCTTCGGGGAAGGGCTCATTCTTGATCCAGAATAAACACTTGCCACCTTCAGTGGCCATGGGAGATGGAAAGGACCAAACAAATTTGTCTTCCTCATCATGTTTCTGCAGGGTTCCCAGACAAATAATAAAATCATTTAGGTTGGAAAAGACCTCCAAGATCATGGAGTCCAACCTTTGACCAAACACCACCACGTCAATTAAGTGCCACACAGTGCACAAACTGCCACATCTGGTTGTTTCTTGAACCATTCCACGGATGGGATGACTCCACCATCTTCCTAGGCAGACCATTTCGATGGTTAAGCACTATTTCAGTGAAGAAATTCTTCCTGATGTCCTACCTGAACCTCCCCTGGCACAGCTATTTTGTTGTTCTGTCCCAGGCTAGTTCCCTGAGAAAAAAGGCCTGCCTCTGCCTTGTGTCCCTCAAGAGCTGGCACATCTGTTTTTAAAGGAGTGTTCCCAAATGCAAAATATTGTGAGTACACAGAAGCAAGCCCATCTGTTTTAAAGATGCAAAAAATGCAACCAGAAAAAAATCTTTAAAAGGATCTCCTACATATATCAACGACAATAATAGTAAAGACCTGTCTCAGATCAAGTATTTTGATCACCAGAACAGAGGTTATTAATATGAAAACAAATGTAAAGAGGTTTGCTACAGCTGCATCAGGCAGGAATGGTAACAGGAAATAAAATGTACGTCTGCTGTATAATGAATGCAATAGAGGTCTAAAAGATAAAATGGGGGGGGGACAGAAACAGAATGATTTATTACCTAGTCAACTAAATTTAAATTTGCATTAATGTTAAATGCTTTTATGACTGTTCATGGGTACTGAAAACTGTAATGAATGTCCCTAGACACCAAGAATTAGAGTTAATTCATATATAAACTATTCAGATATTCTTACTGCAACTGACAAAAATTAGTGAGCTAAAGAAAAAGCACTTTGTGAGGTCAGTCAGAAATAACACAGATGAATCAGCAGCGTGAAAGCTGTCTCAAGGAAGGAAGAACCAAAGGAACAGAAAGAATCTAAAGAAGAAGAAGGAAATAAGTAGCCTGATGAAAAGTAGATTATTTAGACAGAAATTCAGGAGCTACTGTACTTAAATTTTTTCTTGATTTTTACAGCCAATACAGGAATATGATATGCAAAATAAATGTTCTAAATAGCACAATACAATACTCTGATTGGTAATGTTATTTATTTAGATTATAATGAGCTCTTATCCAGCTATGCCAGACTGATACTCCTCATACCCACCAGAATGAAAATTACAAGTTTTCTCTGCCAATTCAAGCTGACAAGCTGCAAGAGCAGCCGTAACTCTGATTACTTGATGTAATAGCTGGCTTCCCTCTGCAGGTCAGCAACTACTCTGTGTCTCAATATTTTATCCCCAAGATCGTTATCCAGGCAAGTTTCATGGAATTAGATTCCCTGCCCTTCACTCAGCTGTGACAGAACTTCTGGTGCCAGTCAGGTTTGGGGGCTTAATGGTAACACTAGAATTATAGAATAACACAGTAGTAATAAAAAGCAATAGAGTAAACCTCAGACATTAGAAGTTGTCTTCAGTGAGTTGTTTGGTTTTACTTTGAAGCAAACAAACCCTAACCACCACCCTAATTCCTCCCAAACAAACACAATATATCCAAACAAAAACCTGATTACCTTTAAATTAATTCTGAAAAAAAGATTCCCACATACCCACATAAACATCTAGAAGTCTAGGCTGTGTAACCAATTCATAGATCAGGTTTCCTTAAACATTCACACAGTATTAATAATAATTGTTTTAATATAGACTGGAGTAATTAACTGTTTATATGTAATAAAATTGTTCTCATCAAGGTTTGCATATAGAACTCTGCTTCTTCGCAACTTTATTAGAATTAAAGGGGAAAAAACATTGGTTCTATGAATATAATATTAACTTAACATGCACAAGTAGCCCAATTGCAGAGTCATGGAATCAGCTAGGCTGGAAAAGATCTAGTTGAGATCATCAGGTTCAACCTGTGACCTACCATCACCTTGTCAACTACACCATGGCACTGAGCGCCACATCCAGTCTTTTTTTAAACACCTTCAGGGACAGTGACTCCACCACCTCTCTGGGCAGCCCAGTCTAATTCCCAGCCACCCTTTCTGTAAAGAACTTCCTCATGTCCAGTCTAAACCTCCCCTGGTGCAGTTTAAGTCTGTGTCAGTGGTTGCCTGGGAGAAGAGACTGACCCCCAGCTGGCTACACCCTCATTTCAGGGATTTGTAGAGAGTGATAAGGTCTCCCCCAACCCTCCTTTTCTCCTGGCTAAACACCTTGAGCTCCATCAGTCACTCTTTACAGGACTTGTGACCTCTCACCAGCCTTGTTGTCCTTCTCTGGACACTCTCCAGCATCCCAACAGCCTTCCTAAATTGAGAGGCCCAGAACTGGAGATAGTACCCCAAGGTGCAGCCTAACCAGTGCCAAGTACAGGGGAAGAATGACTTCCCCGGTCCTGCTGGCCACACTATTCCTGATACAGGCCAGGATTCCATTGGCCTTTTTGGCCACCTGGGCACACTGCTGGCTCATGTTCAGTCTGCAGCTGACCAGTACCCCCATGTCCCTTTCTTCCTGGCTGCTGTCCAGCCACTCTGTCCCCAGCCTGTAGCTGCAGGGGGTTGCTGTGGCAAAAGTGCAGGACCCAGCACTCGGACTTTAAGATTGTTGGACTCAGCCCATCTATCCAGCCCGTCCAGGTCCCTCTGAGGAACTCTCCTATCCTCCAAGAGATCCACACTCGCTCCCAGCTTGGTGTCATCTGCAAATTTACTGATGGTCAACTCAATCTCCTCATCCAGATCATCAATGAAGATACTAAACAGGACTGGCCCCAGCACTTATCTCTGGGGACACCACAAGTGATTGGCCCCCAACTGGATGCAGCACTGTTCACCAACACTCTCTGGGCCTGGCCATCCATCCAGTTCTTAACCCAGTGAAAAGAGCACCCGTCCAAGCCGTGGGCTGCCAGCTTTTCCAGGAGTACACTGTGGGAGACGGTGTCAAAGGGTTTGCTGAAGTCTAGCTAGAAAACATCCACAGCCTTCCCCACATCCACCAGGCAGGTCACCTGGTCATAAAAGGAGATCAGGTTGGTCAGGCACGACCTGCCCCTCCTAAACCCATGCTGGCTGGGTCTGATCCCCTGGCCATGCGATGGCACTCAAGATGATCTATTCCGTAATCTTGCCGGGCACCGAGATCAGGCTGACAGGCCTGTAGTTTCCCAGATCCTCCTTCTGGCCCTTCTTCTGGATGGGTGTCACATTGGCCAGCTTCCAGTCATCTGGGGCATCCCCAGTGAGCCAGGACTGAGTGTAAATGATGGAGAGTGGCTTTGCAAGCTCATCTGCCAGCTCCCTCATCACCCTAGGATGGATCCCATCTGGTCCCATAGGTTTATGAGCATCTAAGTGGCTCAGCAGGTCTCTGACTGATTCCTCCTGGATAACGGGAGGGCTATTCTGCTCCCTGACCCCATCTACCAGCCCAGGAGGACAGTTGTCCCGAGGACAACCTGTCTTATTTTTGAAAACTGAGACAAAGAAGGTGTTAAGTACCTCAGCCTTTTCATCATCTTTGGTAGCTATATTCCCACCTGCATCCAATAAAGAACGAAGGTTTCCCTTGCCCTTCCTTTTGATATTAATGTATTTATAAAAACATTTTTTATTACCCATTACAGAAGTAGCCAGATTAATTTCTAATTGAGCTTTCACCTCTTCAATTTTCTTTCTGCATGACCTAACTACATCCTTAAACACTTCCTGAGTTGCCTGCCCCTTTTTCCAAAGGTGATGCACCCTTATTTTTCCCTGAGACACCCTTATTTTTCCCTGAATTTCTCCTGGATCTTATGGGCTACTAAAGAAATGTTTCTAAAGTCATTCCTAAAACTTTCACTGAGTATAAATAAGCCCCTCAGACAGATGACACCACCACACAGTCAGTAAAAGGCTTTAGCTGATGTTCATGACACTCAGACTTCAATCTGTGCAATGATACCTAAACCAGCACTGATAAAATTGCTCACAGACCATGTTGACACACTTGGCACTTGTCATTCCAAGACTGCCTGACACCTGATAATTGCTAATCACCAAGTGCACTTATCCCATCTAGGGAAGCTCTGGTGTTGCTCCTTTCTGAACCTTTTGCAGGTAGCTGAATACCGCTGATGTTTTTTGTGGTATGACAGGAGGAAAACCAGACAGTGGTCAGACCAGCAGCTCTGCAGAGCCTGAGCTTCTGCATCCCACTTTGTTAATCACAATCTCCGCTTTGATGAAAAGCAGCTTGGTAAAGTTGCTATCAGCTGAGAAAGTGATATGAATAGAAATAATGAAACTCCTTGGATAATTTGTCTCCTTTGCGAGCTCCCTGGGTCTTCAAAAGGCCACACCACACATTTTCTGCATCTGAAGCGAACCAATCTTCATAAATAAAGAAAAGATACATGTGTAAATCCCAAACCTTTACAGAAAACAATTTGTGAGAATGTCAGCATTAGGCTTCTGTTAACAGAACTGCCTCCTCTTTAAGTGTACTAATACAAGTCCATGTTCAGTCCTGAAAAAAACCAAAGACTTACATCATGCACTTACTTGACAATTAGTAGACTTTTCCAAACAGTTTTCATGCAGAAAGATAACCCGTGCTAATCAATGGACAAGAGAGGAAGATATTGGTCTATCTTTTTAAGCACTATCAGAAAATTCACACATTAAAGGTACTAGAATTTTTTTTTTTTTCAAAATGTTATTTAAAATCAAAAGCTTGTTTTTCTACCAACAAAGCAGAAATTATTCTGGTAAAATATCAGAAACAGAGTTACCTTCAAAGCTTGAATGTATTTGCATGTACTTATTGAACATCATGAATTCCCACCTATTTATAATGATTACCATGTAAGGGAGTCAGAACGATACATTTTGGATTTTGATGTGGGTTTTTTGGTTTGTTTGGTTTTTTAACCCAAGAAATCTTTATCTTAATTGTAACTCCACATTCTCTTCACAATGAAAACGTATAATTAGTACAATTTTACAATTATTTTGTAAATAACTGAAGAACCATGTTCAGGAAGAATATTATGACCCCTGCTGGAAGGCTGCAAAGATTTAACTCCTGCAGAGCTGAGCACAGGAGAAGCAACATAGCTTATGGAATGTCATCCATCCTGCAGAAAGCACCTACTGAAAGCAAAGGATTTAAATGAAGTGAGCTAGCAACAGTATTTCAAGAATAGCAACCATTTAGGGAATGAGGGGTGATGGCCAGGACCATGCAATTAGCCTAAATTAAGTGGTAGTTTATAATGATTTGACTCAGTGTACACATGTTCACGCTAAAGCTGTGGAAGGAAATTAACTGCACAGTCTGCTATTCCATGCTAAACTGCATCTTATCTCTGCTTAATGTTTTACACCATTTCTCTAAAGAAACAGACTTTCCTAAAATCATACTAATAACTTACAGGTTATGTGTTCTGCTGTATTAAACATAATCAGCGCTAAATAAAAGTATATTTCTATGTATCTTTGGAAGCTCTGATGTCTACCGGCAATATACTAAGTCACTGAGGCACAGCAGCCCAGAAAGACAGATACACAGTAGTGATTTCCACTTGCATAATGCACTAGTTTTGGCTCCAGTACACTTTTCACTGGAGTGGAGCAATCCTGAAGTCACTAAAGATTGGAGCTGCAGCCAAAGGTAACCCAGTTAGGCTTTTGTGGCAGTGTAGTAACCATGTACTTGTGCTAGCAGGGACTTTTAATGAACCTATGGACTATACTGTTATTTAAAACAAACCAAAAACCCCCAAACATAACCCAAACAAAAATCATACCCTTTCTGTTAATTACTTAAGGACGTAAAGCATTTAGTAAGCAATAACAAAGTACTGAACTGCTGTAAATACTTTAAAGATATACGTGGTGGTATTTACACTCACAAAAAGAGCTATCAGATTAAAAGGATATGCTTCGTTGTATCTGCAGTTGTAAACGTGGATTGGCTTTAACTGCCAGAATTAACAGGCTCATAATAATAATAACAATTGGATCATAACATTATTAAGGTTGTTTGGAAATTCCTCTGTCCGAATTAAGGACCATATGCCAGTGACAATAATATGGGTTTTATTTGATGGTAGATATGAGAGAGAAATAGAGAAAGAAAAAAAGAAGTAGAAAATAGGTGGGGGGGATGGAGAGCGACAGAATAAGGAAAATATCACCACTCCGTGGATCCCAACGACGTTCCGTTGATCCTCTCCAGCTGGCCTTCTTGGTGGTGAAGGTCCCCCCCCGAAAGCATAGAAACCGATGGGTATATATGCTCAGGCTAGGTAGGAATGTCCGGGCATGTCACCCTGGGGGAGGGGGGCAGTCCCTTGCAGCAGTGTCTGGGTCGTGTGCAGTCCTGCGGGGCAAAGCCTCTCACATGAATGTCCCGTGGCTGTGCCCTGTGGGGTTGGGGGTTCCACAGCTGGGCCGGTTTGTGTAATCGGAGGATGGGTGTTTATTGCCTCTCACCAGAGGTTACGCCATGCACCCAAAAACCTCCTCCTCCCCCCTCGGTTGAGGGCAGTCTGTGTAAACCTGGCTTCTGTGAGCTGTGCTCTCCCCCCCCCCCCAAACTCAGCTGGGATGGCAGCGGGAAGCTTTGGCCCATTGTGGATGCATGCCTTTCCCTCAGCCTGAGCTGATTGAACAAGTGTTTTCCTTTTACCTAATCAGCAGTTCGACTTACAGTCCACAGTTTTTTCAAAGAGGTTTCTGTGGTTGTAGCTTCTTTAAAACTTTACATCAATGTTTGAGGCATGATCTATTTCAGTCTCTGACACATAATTAGAACATAATTCTGATGTCAAATATTAAAAATTTCCCCTTCCCTCAAGAAATTACTGGAATAAATGACAGTTGTTTCTCATGTCCTAGAAGTAATGTTATTTCATTTGAATCAATAAGCAATAAATTTTATGCATAAAAATGTTAACATCACTTTTTAATGCTCACAGCTTTCTGAGAGTTAGCTGCTATAGCTCAAAGAAATCAAAAATGTTTTCATTCTTTTGCTACAGACTGCACCTTTAAATGTGAAAAATTTTAGAAGCGTGTGGCTATGCCAATAAAAACACTTTTCACCCCCCTTTTTCTATTGCCTAAAGTCTGCAAACATACTGGGAGGGTTGTTTGTGGTAGGTTTAGTTGGCTTTGTTTGTTTTGGGTCTCTTTTTTCCCAATTAGATTTGTTTTTCAGGTGCTTTTTTAATTCCTTGGTTTTTAAAGTATCACTTTTTCCCTTTAGAGGTGAAACTGGTTATTGATAGCAGAGCTATATAAACTTCTTTGGCAACATACATAAGGGATAGAGACCCAATAATGAAGGGGAACAGGGATAACCTATGGGAATGTGGAAAAGACATCACCTGCCACTACTTGTGAGTTCCGACCTCTCTATAACAAAGACCACAGACCTGGTGGGGAGCCTGTGAGTGTCAGTATCTAAAGCAGCAAAGGTAAACACAAAAGAGATCAATGTCAGCATTCGCTGGGCAACCCTGAGTTTTGTGAACACACACAACAGGTTTGCTGCTTTTTTTCCAAACACACCAACCTGACCTTGTAATATCTTGTTGAACAAAATGTGCCCAAGGGCAGCAGGTTCAGTGAGGCTCTGACCGAGCCACATCTGCAACACAAGTTTGCTCACACACCTCCATGTACTCCCCAGAGCGCAAAGAAGCTGCAGAGAGAGTTAGGGAGCTATTTAAGTACCCTGCTTACACAAGGAGCTCCTGAGACCTCAGAAACTTCGACATTCTTACATCTTTCCTTGTTCAAGGAACGTTGTGTTCTTCCTCTCATTCACCAGCTTGTGCACAGCTTTGTGGGTTTATAGTGTGGTGGTCAAGCTCCGCTTAGGTTTGAGTCTCTAATTTATGCTACTGCCCTGTCATGAAAGGAGGAAAACGTTCTCCCACAGATAGGTGGTCATGGACAAACAGAAGACAACTCAGAAATCATTGCATTATATTACTGAAAAACAAAAAGATAGCAGCATTACTAAAGCATGTATTAAAAACCACTCACCCTTGTTTCATACTCACAGGCATATAAAAAAGTTCCTTTGGTTGTGGCTAAAGTTTTCTGTTTTAAAGAAAAGATTAAAAAGCAACACAAATTCAGACAAATTTTTTACTTCTGTGTTCTAAATCAAATAATTTTATTGATGCAAATTTTATTATTCTGAGAAAATTTTCTTAATGAAGCCAATCTGAAGCAGTCCCCCACTACCCAAACAGTCTTTTACATACACTAAGTTTTCCGTTCACTGTAGGGATACACAAGCGTGATACTTTGTCTTTATTTTGTGTTATTAATAAAGTCATCCTGATCTGCTCTATAATGCATGGACTGGACAGCTCTTCCTCAAGGGACCTGATCAGCCGTGTCAATGAGTGTCCCATTGCAGCACAACAGCCAAGGCAGCCATCATGGTGCAAAGCCTGTCCCTGTCAAGTTGACATCTATTTGATACACCTTCTAAACAGAAAAAATGAATCTTTCAAAGAAGCTGTTTGGGGTTTTTTCCTCATGCTTATTAACTGTGGGATCTGATTCACCTGACAAGGTTTTGGTGCAGGAGGGACAACAATAGGGTTGACCTCTGAAAGAAGGGACCAGGAGACCCCCCATGTTGGGCAGAGCCAGTGCCAGCCCCAAAACAGATCCACCACTGCCAAAAGCTGAAAGGTTTTTTTCCCCTTCCTCCCTTCCTTATGAGCAAAGTGTCTCTCTCTCTCTTTCTCCTGCATGCACCTACATAATTTGCTCATAAAAGTTCTGGGCAAGAGATAGTAAATGCATCCAGCTATCACACCAGCTATCAAAGTTGCATCTCTATCTAGCCACAGTATCTAGATGTATCTTCCTCTCAGTCTGGTAAACTCTCGTATCTGGCTGCTTTACAGACATGTTTCACACACATAACACAGGCTGCAAGAATGCTGCTCATCCAGCTGCCTAATGGGATTATTTCAAAAGTTTTACCAAACTTTAGTCAAGGAATAACAAAATCTGTAGCGCTGACCACTCGGCCGCCCAGAGGGCCTGGCAGGTGACTCGCTGCAGTGTCCCGGTCGGGGAGACCACTTGGTGCGAAGCAAGCTGGAGTTGGCTCTCTAAAGAGCCCTCTGCCCTCAGCTCTCAAAAGAGCAGGCTGCAGTCAGGATGTTGCTGTGCAATAGGTGGAGGCAAAGGAGGAGAGAAGGACCTCTTGGTGCAACAGTGTCAGGTTCATTGCCCCGACAGAGGAGCAACCAAAAAAGGCCAGGAGAAGGCCTTGCCAGTAGTTTTTGTGAGGGGAAAATTCAGGGGTGGATCCACGGGATAAACCAATGGGGAATTGATGAGGGATGACAAGAAACCAGTGGGGGATAGCAGGGGGAGGAACTCATACAAACAGGCCAATGGGGTTTACAACTGAGATGAACTTTCTAGAACATAATTAACTAAGCAATGAAGACATGAATATGCAAAAGAAACCTAACCAATCAAGAACCGAGGAACAAGGAACTTACTAGAATGGTGGGAGGAGATGCTTCCAAGGGTAACACCCAGGGGGAGGAGCCCTCAAATCTCAGTGCTGCCCTCAGAGCCACTGTTGTGGGCGGGGAAATCAACCCACTGGATGCCCTCAGACCTGCCAATGGGTTGAATCACTGCAACAAAAATCATATTATTAGAGAACAGTTCTTGCCTTCCTCTAGCCCCATCTCACTGTTTTCATCAGTCCAGCTGAGCTGTGAGATACCTACTAAACTGCCAAAGCTAATTTCTCCCTTTCCATCCTTACCTGAGGATAAAAAGTATCAAACAAAACCAAAAGAACCCTCTTCAAATTTCAGTGGGTTTTTTTAAAGCAGCAATAATAATAAAATTATTTCTGTAAAGAAGAAAAAGAAAAGATCCTGTCTATTCCTTTCTATTTCTCTGCTATAATTTGTTTTGTGAAATGTTGCATTTTCCACCAGTTCACAGAGAAAATTAAGTTATCACTGTTGGAAAACAAGGACATAAGGAACTTACTGAGGTGTGATAAACTAGTTTTTCAGTATCAGTGAAATTCAAGGACATCCATACATATCAGAGGAAGAGGAAAGCTTTCTGTCCTCAAGATTTTCTGAATATTAGCTGGTAAAATGAAAACAGCTATTTATTAGTTTCTACATTGCTATTAATTATATTTCCATAACACTACATTATTCTACACAAATATATTTGAATTTTGTTAACTGTACTACAGCAGGAAAAGATACTTCTTAAAATTATTTCCACCTCTTTCAGTTTTCCTCATTACCTGTTCTTCATGCACATATGAAAGATGAGTATTCCCCAAGGAAATGAGAGGTGGGAAGGAGGGAAATACTATAGAATAAAAAGAGCTAAAATATAATTAAATGCAAAAGATTATCTAAGCCAAGAAGGTATCATCCTGAAACAGAAATCCCAGTAAGACCATGATAAAGCAAAACAACAGGATGAAAATTCACACGTCTTTAAAGGCTCTAAAGAGAATAAAAAAATCTAAAATAATTTGTAGACATCCTTGTCTATCAGTCCAGTGGATGCAAAGGCACCAAGCGCAAATTCAGGGACTGTGGGAGAGTTCTTGCTTTGGGGAATTCAGTAACAAACCATGTCTTGTTATATGGAGCACCTTTGAGAAATTGTGGATGAAAAGGTATTTGACTCATTATTTACTAAACAGAATGCTAGTGAGAAATAAATAGCTTTCTTTTCTTTTCTTTTTCTTCTCATGTGTGTTTCCAGAGATAAGGGGTCAAAAAAGAGGGTGATGGAACAAACTAATAAAACATATCTTTAGGACACGATAAAACTTACATGTAAGTTCCTGAGCTGCTGAAGAATGGCGCTAATTTTTCACAAAACACCTTTCTTCATAATTTTCTCTACTAATTACAGCAATTGGACTTTATAGAGTAAGGTATTTACAATATGAAGAAGGTAATTGATGTCCTCCTCGCAGCCTGTGAGCCCATTTGACCTGACTGTTTCAATGCTTTAATAAGTAAATGCATATAAACTATCCTTGGTACTGTTTATGCTGCTGCTTTTAACTAATAATTTTTTTATACTCCTTTCTGAAAAACAGTTCAGGAGAGACTTACAGGAACAAAACCACATCAGGATTAGTGATCAATGTAATTATACGATATTGGATTCTACCACTCAATTCACATACTCATCTGTAAAAATGAAAGACTCATTATAATTCCCTTCATCTCGAAGTACAGCTATAAGAACATACAATCACTTCCTAAAGGAAATCAGAATTACAACTAGATCAAATATAAAAAAAAATGCACTAGTGGAACATTTTTGTGCAAAAGATGCTGATGCAGTAGAATAAAAGGGTTCAAAAGGTCCCATCAGTTCTCTCGACATTTTAAAAGCAAAACCAAGAAGAATAGCTAGCCTACCTGCATGCCCATGCAGGCTTTTGCTGCCCAAGTTTGTCCTGGCCAATTGCCCCTAAAGGTCTCTCCATTATTACAAGACAACAAACTTGCTGGAAATTGAATTGACCTCAGAAGGAGCCACCCCCCGCCCCGACCTCCAGCTGGTAACTGGACAGTCTGCGGTTCCACTCAATCAGATACACAAAAGTCTTTCAAAATAAGTATTAACCTGAAGAGTTAAAAGAAATGTCTCATTTGGGGATAATTGTTTTTTAAATACAAATTAGCTGCTGATAGATTCTAAGATACTAACAAAGAAAATGAGATCAAGATGTCTCTCTACTCATTTCAGTTCAAAGCTGATTTTTCTAACCTGGAGAAATTCTCACATTTCCTAGCCCACAAGAATATGTTAATGTCTGAATTATTGCTTAAAAATTAAATACTAATACCACTGGTCTTTCCTCTGTCTGTTAGATTTGATGTAAGCAGAACATGTCTACAAACCAGGTTAAAAACGATAACATAGCCAAAGAAAGCCACATTTAAAAAGTGGATATCTTAAAAATAAATCAGACACTTACCTGGTTAGAACTTTAAGGTTTTAGTACCTGTAAACCTGCGCAAGAACAGGATCAACAGCCATATAGGTACTATAAACAACCAAGAGCCTAAATACAGATCTACAAAGTGATAGCAAAGCCTATGTGCTTATTGCGGATACCACCTGAGGTGGTCCGAGTCACTACAACCCCAGTTCGTTACAAGAAAAAGCAATTTCATTAAGGAAATGAGTTTATAGATTCATCACCCACTATTCGAAGTGATTAATTCTCTTGATATGTAGACTCAACCAGTAAATAATTACATATAACTGTCTAAACAGAAATTTGATTTTTTTTAAAATTGTAGAGCTGCTGTAAAACATACCGTGCATGAGTGGTACAAAGAGTAAATATGTCAAGCAGTCACCAAAAGAATTGGATTTACCCCTTTGTGATGCTGAGTTGTTTACTTCCCAGGTAAGTGATACGGCATCTCATCTAACATAGAAATATCTTCGTGAGGCTACTTGTGATAGTGACCAGGCTGTCTTGAATAAGAGGAAAGGAATGTGGGTGTAAATGCCTGAACTTCCTTGGATCCATGAGCCTTCAAGGAGACAGCTAACTAGGAAAGTTAACACATCCTAACATAAAGGCAAGATGGAAATATGTGAGAAGCTCTAATGCTCTAATCTGTCTGAGTGCTCGCTCTTGGGGGCGCCTTTGAAAACAATAATTGAGAGAAGCTTTTAAAAGAGATTTTTTTTAAGTGAGCATCTCAGAAGGAGCTGTTTTTAAAACAGGATTTGAAACAAGACACATTGCCTGTGATGGCAATATTGCTAACATCTAAACAGCAAAAACATTTCCAGAATCTCTCCCCAATAAAAATAAATAAAAATAACCCCCCAAAACCTATGAAAATTGCATGTCACACCTAACCATTTCATTTCTGTCCTCTACTTCACTAAAACAAAAAAATTCAAGGTAAGAGAAAAGAAATACAATCATAGTCCCTTCTTCTTTTCCCCCTCCAAAAGTCTTATCAGCACAAAATAAAATCTTCTTTTGCTTTAGAGCACCTGGTTCCCACTTGCTAGCTAAAAGTAATTAGCCTTTAATTATCACAAGTTACATTTTCACCTGCAAATCACTGCAGAGTCAGGCTTGCCTATTAGCATATTCATCCCCCACCTGCAGGCAGGAGGAAACACTTCTGCACTTCAGATGAGGGATTAACCTTTAATTTCTGTGGGCTTTTGCTGTAGTCCCAGATGAACACACAAAACAAAATTTGTGAATGTGTGTACAGATTTCGAGGTCAAATGATCTTTTATACTAGAAATAGATGTTAAGGGTTTCTTATACTTTTCTACACGGTTAACCATGGGAAAAACCTTAAAATGTTTTCACAGTAATACACACTGACGTAGAAAAAAAAATCAATGCAGAGACAAACTATCCAATCATTTCATTTTTCTCTCTCTAGTTTAATAGTGCTAAGGGAATAGAGATTTTTAGACATTGTTGATGTATCAATGAAAATATGTAGCATGAAGTCCTCATGAATCCTCTAAAAGTTTCTGCAATACAGGTAATGATCTCCAAGGCAGGAAGTCTTTTTCTCACTGCCAGATACACCTGCTTCAGCTGACCTTCCAGCAACTTATTTTCAGCTTTTACTGGACTTATTACAAAATTTATTCTCCAGCTGAATTTTTGCTTTCACTACTATTTTTTTTATAAATATAACATTATTCTTTGCCTGAATACAGATTAGGTGACATAAATGTTTACAAGCTAAGACTTTAACTGTGCAACCAAACACATCTTTATTCAGGTGGCATGTTCCAATGACTTCAAAAGGACTAACAGTGTGTACAAACACATCACTAAGGTGCATATTTTTAGGAAGAAGGCAAAGAACTATGAGTTGTTTTAGATCAAGACATTTTGGCTGTGTTGGTTTTGCACAGCCTGGTTTTTGGTAGTGGGGGGGGCCACGGAGATGGCTTCTGTGAGAAGCTGCCAGAAGCTTCCACCATGTCCAGCAGAGCCAGTCCCTGATGGCTCTGAAGATGGACATACCACTGGCCAAGCCTGGGCCAGTTAGAGAGGCTGGTAATGCCTCTGTGATAACATATTTAAGAAGAAAATCAAAACAAAGTGGGGGACACAGAGTATTTCTTCTAGTCACAGAAGAGGAGGAGGTGAGAACATATGAGGGAAGCAACATGGCGACACCAAGGTCAGTGGAGAAGGAGGGAGAGGAGGTGCTCCAGGTGCCGGAGCTGAGATTCCTCTGCAGGCCATGGTGAAGACCATGGTGAAGCAGCTGTGCCCCTGCAGCCCGTGGGGATCCATGGGGGATGCAGAGATCCACCCACAGCCTGTGGGGGAGGTGCCTGTGCTGGAGCGGGTGGATGCCTGGAGGAGGCTGTGTTCCAGTTAGAGTCCCGGTGGAGAGAGAGGGCCCTGCTTCCAGGCTGGAGCAGCCTGTCCTTGGAGAACTGCACCCCATGGAAGAGTGACCCACGCCACAACAGTTTTGGGAAGACTGATGCTCATGAGGTTTGGAGCCACACTGGAGAATTTAACGGAGAACTGTCTCCCATGGGAGGGACCCCACAGTCTCACAGGGGAAGGACTCCTCTCACTGAGCAGCGGAAGAAAATCTCGGATGACAAACTGACCAAAACTCCTCCTGTCTCCCTGCACTGTTAGTGGGAAGGAGGGAGGGGTTGGTGGAAGAAAAGGTGCTTTTAATGGCTTATTTTACTTCTCCTCCTCTGACTCTGTTAGTAATAAATTCATTTTGTACCTCTAAGCTGAGCCTGTTTTGCCCTTGGAGTGTTNGAGTCCTGGTGGAGAGAGAGGGCCCTGCTTCCAGGCTGGAGCAGCCTGTCCTTGGCTGCTCCCCATGGAAGAGTGACCCACGCCACAACAGTTTTGGGAAGACTGATGCTCATGAGGTTTGGAGCCACACTGGAGAATTTAACGGAGAACTGTCTCCCATGGGAGGGACCCCACAGTCTCACAGGGGAAGGACTCCTCTCACTGAGCAGCGGAAGAAAATCTCGGATGACAAACTGACCAAAACTCCTCCTGTCTCCCTGCACTGTTAGTGGGAAGGGGGGAGGGGTTGGTGGAAGAAAAGGTGCTTTTAATGGCTTATTTTACTTCTCATTCTCCTCCTCTGACTCTGTTAGTAATAAATTCACTTTGTACCTCTAAGCTGAGCCTGTTTTGCCCTTGGAGTGTTTTCTCCCAGTCCTTATCTCAACTCATGAACCCTTCGTTAATTTTCTTTCTCTCCTCTGGCCAGCTGTGGCAGGGGAGGGTGAGCGAGTGGCTTTTGCGGGTGCCTGGCCAGTGTCAAATCACAACAATGGCCAATGCCTGGAATATGTGCACAGCTGAAATATAAATAACATGCATGACACTAATGTTTAGTATGGAAAGTCCCACCTTAGGAATTTACTTTCTTTTGCATTTAAAAAATAAACTGAATACCTTTCACATCAAAGGACCACAGATACAAACAATCTATTGTAGAAGCTAAACAAAACAAATGGAAAAAATCCTCCATTCCTGAAGCTAAGAACTTTTCTGCAGACACGAAACCCAACAGATAAAGTGTCCTCCCAAATACAAGAGATAAACTGAATTGGTATGGTTGATCTCCTAAAACAATAACCTTGTAACAAAGTAATGATTTTAATTTTTGAGTATTTTTTTCTCATGCACTACGATGCATCTTTATCTCACTGCATCTTTATGATTCTGATCAGTCTGTAGACAAATTATGCATCAATATGAAAAATATGCATAGCATTGTTTATAAAATGTGTTTATTAGATTTGCTGTAATGAGTTCAGCACAACTAGGTCACTGTATCATTTTATTATCATCGTCGTATTCTATTTGTGAAAAATGTATTTTAAAACAATATGGAGACAAAATAATATAAATTAAAATTGTGTAGTAATATAAAAATCCAGCTTAAAAAAATAGTGATTGTGTTCTCTTTAATCTGCAAATAGATTTTTCTTTTTACCACATATAAAATAACAATTTACCCGACACAAACAAAACTTTTAGTGATGAACAAGTGTTTGTGATAACAGCTACAATTTCTCATATATGAAGTATTTCTAAATATTTTCTAAAACATTATATTCTATGTTGTCCCTCTTCATCGATGCAAAAAGGTTGACTACATTTCTTTTCTGCACTAAAGCCTTGGGACATCAGCATAAACAATAGCTCAGATATTAATGCACCTCTTCATCCTAGATTTTTTTTTTGCCAGTTTATTTCAGATACATGAAATTGGGTTTCTGGAGGCTTAGACAGGTATTTAACCCACAACGCTTTGATTCCTTCTGAATTAAATTTCTTTTTTGGTTTCCACAAATGATTCCATCTTAACTTGAAAAACTCTCACCCCAGAGTTTAATCAAAACTAATAGAAAAAAAGTTTTCCTGTGGGAACTTAACATGACAGTATTTTCTACTGAAGATAATTTAATCAAATATTTCCAAGCTGTATTCATCTTTCCTTTCTGTCCTGCTGCATACTGATAGACCTGAGCTTTCTGCCAAGATGCAGTGATTCTGTAAGTAGTATGGAATATGTGTAAAATTAAAATGGCTTAGAAAGGCAAAATGTCTACTTACACTGGAATGCTGGAGTCTTTCTTTTCATGGTTAATAGGCTTAAATTGACTTTATAAGAAGATTATACTGTAAAACAAGAAATATTTTTGCGTTGAAACACTTTGCTAGACCAATGACCATATTTTTCCCCAAATGGAGATGTGGAGATGACACAAGGGAAATAATGCATTAGCAAAGCACTGATGTTAATGCCAGGAGTTACTTGTCTATTTTGTCAATATCTAGAATCAGAAACTACCAATTTTAGATTGGTAGTTACTGCGAGTATTTATTGGTAGTATTATTTTTCTTATTAAGCCTATCTCAAGCCATATCAAAGTTAGGAAGGTATGTGTCTAAATGTTGAAGGTAATTTTAAAGGTAATAAAGCTATAATCCTAACCCAAATTATATTGAATTTCTAGACTAAAAAATTCTAAACATTTAAAAATCTCTCTTAGTCCACCACCAAAAAAAAATCCCCACAAAGTATATCTATATATAAATATCTATATATAAATATATATATGTAAATATATACATATAGCCTATATATACATATATACATGTAGCCAGTCAATTCTTCTGATTAATATGATTCTATCTGACTTGTTTCCCATCCTCTATATTATCCATTCAATTTTAACATTGCTCTTTAGGATTTACAGACTTATAGGCATTAGATATTGCTGCCATCAGGAAACAGCCAAAATACCATATATTTTAGGTCATGTTGCCATGACAGTGAAAGAGGGTTATGTCTGAAAATATGCATCTCCAATATATATCAATCACTTCTACATCAATTTGCCATACACAGTCGCAGCTAGCAGACTATCTTTTCATTTGTAGAAGAGATGTTATATTTGCCATGAAGTTTCTTCAAGGAGAAATAAGACAATTCCTTTTCTTACTTGGATGTCACAATAAATACAGGATATTCAAAGCACATTTTCTATACTGAGACAGAGCTTAATTATAATTCAACACATTTGGCTAGAAATCAAAATAGCTACCCCATCCCAAAAGCAAAGACAACAAAAAAAATTCACTTTCACTTAAAGAATTACAAAATTTTCAGCACAGAAGACAATACATCAATTTTTGACACTTCCTTCAAATTGGCTTTTAACATGCTGAAAGAAGGTAATTTGTCTTTTCCCTTCACTAGTTTACTAATACTAAAGTTTCATTAAAATATTGTGCATTAAATCAATCCTCCCTCCCTAGCAACGAATCCACAACAATTTTAAGGCAATTGTAGATGTTTCAGGCAGAGTTAAGACATATAAAGTTTCTGCTTTCACAGTTACTTTAATCTGATTTTGTTCAAAGTATATAAAGTTTAATTAAAGCAAAGCTTAATTTACATGCATTTTAAGTGTGCACTTTTCAGCTTACATTGACAGTCCAATAAAAACAATGACATGTGAATTTCACCAATAATCAACCTTGGTAATCCTTAGCTGTACCAAGTCATCAGCAAATCTCCATATGTATAATACATCAATGTTATGATAACTTTAAAACCTTTCAATCTGCATTATGAGACTCCTAAATTCAGCAAATAATCAATAATGCATACAAAACATTTAGGTATCTTTTTCCCCCCTGAAAAGGAAGATTAAATGAAGCCCTTAAACAATAAGTAAAAAGGGCTTCATCACTGCGGTGTCATATATCAAGAGTGATTCTGTGTTGGGGGCACAGAAAAATGAATTTCTTCTCACTGCCCAGTCATGAGAAAAAATGACTGATGTTCATATGGAGGACATATTTTCCTATCTGGACCATCTGGTATGAGCATCTGAGGTCTATCAGTACTCAGTAAAAGCCATTATTGACGTACTCGTTTGCCAGCAAAGCCTATTCTGGTTAACTACTCCAAGCACTCAACACGTGAATCTTGGATCCTCTCTAGAGTTTCATCTGCTAAATGTGCAGAGACAATTATTTTTCTTTTATGTTCTTCTGTGATTCAGTGGAAATACTATATAAAGAATAACTGATAAAATGCTCTGTATTATGTAAAAGATGACAAATATTACTAAATCCATCAAACAATCCCGACCGCGTTCAGGAATCTCTGTGAAGAAAGTATGTGTCCACGGCCTTTTGATTCTCCAGACACAACATTCACATGTAAATGAAAGTTCTTTTCCAGGGTAAGCCTAATACAACAGACAATGGTCAATATTTTCTCGTGATTTAAGAAATTAAGGATATTTATTATTTAAGGAAATGGTACAAAAAGAAGAGGCCTTTTATTCTGACCTATTAATGCTGCACCGAGACACAATTGCATTCTCAGCTCAGTGAACCCAACCTAACTGTAATTAAACAAAGCTGCTAGTTATTAAATCAAGGATTCTGATTTATTGAATTTTTGTTGTTGTTGTTGTTAATGGTAGTGGCTTACCTTGTGAATATTTTATATGTTATACATGCTACTATTTCAGGATTAACCAGTAAGAAGAATGGTGTAGATGATTAAACATATCCTGCATTAAATTTTAAAGTACTATTTCCATTTACTTTGGCAAACTAATAATGAAGAATACATTGTGGATTTCAACTGAGAGTAAATAGGATCATTAAACTTGGAAAACTCGACTTGGTATAACTGAATAAAAAATTGTTTTATTGTCATTGTAAATGATGAAGTAAGAAAGAAATTTAATGAAAAAGATAACTAGCTGAATGTCTTCTCCCTTAACACCACAGCTTCACCTTTTACCTTCTCAGTCTTTTTCTCTTTAGAAGATAGGGGTGATAACAGTATTATGAGGCTGTGACTAGAAAGGTCAGAAAAAACAAAGGATTTCCAGAAAACTATTATTTTTTAATATTGTTTATTGGAATAAATCACTGGGTTTTTTCTCACAGTATCATACAGAATCAATTAGGTTGGAAAACTCTTCTCTTGTTAAGTGTGAATAGCCTATGCTTTTTTCTGCTTTTTTCCTATGTCAGAACTGCAGAGGACTCCAGTATATCTTCAATCTTCTGTCCAAAGGGAGAATCTCCTATGTCTATGTCATTCATAACAGCTGCCTTAAAGTCAAGGCTCCACAGAACTCTCTAAGTTTCACTGCCCATGCCGTTGGTGGGGTTTTTTCCATTTTTCTTTTTAAATTATGTTGTGGGTTTGTTTTTTTGTCTTTTTTTTTTGATGTCTAACTTTCCACCTGAAAGTTCTTCCCTGATTCATGGTTGATAACAGCCTGGTACTACTACTCCCCTGCTGTGAACAGTTACTCTGAACGTAATTGTCCTTTATTAACTGAAACCATCTACTTCTAAGAGTACTCCATACTCCTCTCCTACCCCTCTTCCCACTTTCTTTATAACAAATAATCTAAACAAATTGATTTCTGTAAGTCATGTTAACTGAAGCTCTGATTGGTTTTGTTCTCCTTTGGACTTCCTCCAATTAGTTACATGTCTATTTTAAGGTCTGAAAGGATGACATCTGACATCCTTTAAATTCTTGCCCATGTACTGGCAGAAATAACTCATATTTTATTAAAACATTTTTTTTGAGAATTACATCCACTTTTGAATAAAAATGAGAAGTGAGGTGATATTTCCCCTCATTTTTTACATGAACTTAACATTCAGAAAATGCCATTTAATATTTCCATCTCTGTGTTAGGAACCCTTAGGTCCCATACAAACCTACCTCCCTGTTTTCAGGCAGTTTTTGCACTTAATCCCCAAACTCCATTTCTGATCAGTAAGTCACATTCCTTCCTATAAGGTGCAAAGGGAGTCTTATGAGATGGCAGACTGCTCCTGCATTTCCCCCTTCCTTTGTTTTTTTGTATCGTCTTCCAGCCACAGTCTTTGTTGTGTTTGTACCTGGCATAATAAAGAGCTTGTTTAAAACCTTAGACCATCTTTGCCTTTCCAATACTATATCCATACACTACCATAAAGTCGCTTCCCAGCTTCCTTCAAAAGATGTGCCATCAGTCCGTTGAATTGTGAGAGTTTGGACCTTTTCCATTACTTTTTTTGTTTTTTTTATTTTCCTCCCTATAAACTTTTCCACGTATATTCCAATGCAGAAGAAAAGTAAACACCGAAATACCCTTGAAGTGGGAATTTCTTATTTTCCTTAAAGTTACTATGGAATGAGAGAAACTCAGGAAGGGGAAAAAAAGAAGCTAACAGTCTGGTGTAATAATTTCTTCCAGAACTTGTGACTGGCATTTCAGTTATCTATTTATCAACTAAATAGATTAAGTCTTAGCTTGGACTTCCACAGAGTAAATAAAAGGGCAGAGATATTTATTTAAACTTTGTATAGGCAACCACCATGAATAATACGAACCAGCAAATGTCTTTTTTTTCCTGTAGAAACTATAAATTTCATAAGCTGAATTCTTGCCTATAAAACTTACAACGACTTATTATTTTTTAACAAAAGCAAACAAGATCTCCTTACTTGGTGGCATACATGAAATTTTCCTTTGCAATTTACAATAATATGAGCATTCAAGATAGGACTGGAAAAATGGTGCACTGTGTTTTCTTAAAAAATGGGACTGAATGATGACTGATGAAGAGAATAATCTTAAACTGATTTCTTTAATAAAACAGAAGCAAGTTATTACATAGAAATTAGTTCTATAATTATGCAAGTAATCAGATTTCTGTTTCTCCACCTTATATGAAAATAGTCTATTTGACAATAAACTCAGTTTATATTTATTATTATGTTTCCTAACTAGGTGGGACTAAAAATAAGTCTTTAGGACATCAATACATTTTAAAAATTGATGGAAGACTCTGTATTATGTTTACACAATACTACTGGTTTAACTGTGTAGAATTGAATACCAAATAAAAACAGATGGTACTGAAGTTCAGTACTTTTGCAGAGTACAAGGAGCAATAAAACATGCATAATAATAAAGCTTGCAAAGAGTAAATGTGTGCCAAACATAACATTTTCTTTACAGTTACGGACTTATTCCCTAAAGTAAATCTTAAAGAAACCATTCCAACTTTTGTAGCTGTGTTGAAAGTAATAGAAAAGGAATGACAGAACTAAACCTGTTGGTCATTTCTTAAAGTGTAGGCAGTGTTTCACTGTGGGTCACTGGGTTGTTCTGACTCCTGACAAGAGGGTTCTCTTTGCTCTTGTATTAAGTGTTAGCGATTTCAGAGGTCAGTGGGTCACTAAAACTTGATATAGTAGACTTGAATACTCATAGCAGAAACTGAAAAGACACACATACATGCTACCACAGGTCCTGATCAGAACCACAGCATCAAAATCATGCCCCAGTGTCACACTTCAACTGACTGAAATATAAATAAATGGTGAAGAAAATCACCATAGAATACTAATAGAGTAATATATTAGATACATGCAAAAATGTATCAGTCTTACAGATGAGAACTAGTTATGTAGTTCAGTGTAAGGTAGGAAGACTACTGTAGAGAAGTTTCTGCAGTAAAGTTTTTTAATAAGAAGTGCTACATGTAATTAATGAGAAATTGTCAGCACTTACCATCCTAAAAACCATGAAAATACTATTATTATTACTGTGTTAAAATTGAGCAATTTCAAAAGAACAATTTTTAGGAAAGAAAAGTTATTTTTGAGGGGGAACCCTCTCTTGTGAAGAGATCAAGCAGGAAATAAGAAAGGAGTGTAATATTGGGGGCCTCTAGAGAAATGCTCTTGATCTCACAGTGAAAGCATCCCTATTTTTGCCCACAAAAGGAGAGAAAAGTAGACTGAAGTCAACAAAAGTTCACATCTAAACTGGGAAGTTAAGAAAAGTGAGAAGCCAAGAACGTTTCTATCCTTGTCCTCAGCTGTGGGTGAGGACCAAAGTCCTTGGGGAAAAATGTGCTTCTGGATTGAATGATCCTGTCAAAATAAAACCTATTCCGACAATATGAAGATTAATTAAGGTCTCCATTAAAGCCTCAGTTTTGCCTCCTAATTCTATTCTCAGGAATGTAAATCCAGGTTGCTTGAACTTTACTTAACTGTCCATAAGATTATATAGGAAAGCATACACAACAAGTGAATCTGTTCTAGGATTCATCTTACATGGTTTTTGCCACCTTTCCTTTTTGTTTTACAAATAAATGTTTAGTTTCATAATAGAGCCTGAGCCAAATAGTGCTGATGTCTTCGACAACAGGATGAGGGAAAATAAATACTGTTCTCTTGTTTTCTCTATGCTCATAGACAAAATTACAGCACAAGACATCATCAAATTTCTATCCCTCATGGGTCTCTTTAATCTGGATTATTTTTCTTATTTTCTATATGGGTTATGTTCTTTTCCTGCTAACTATAAATCAACAGGAATTTTCTCTTTTTGCACTACCTTTAACTAATTAAATCTATTTATGAGATTAGTTTAACAGAGTTGACACAGCCGCTATGAGCAAATGTCAGATTTACAGCCTCAGCTTCTGCAAACCAGAAAGAGATGAATTCTAAAGGATGCATATATTGCTCAATAATAATAAAAATAAATTATAATTGGCCATTTAGGGAGAAAAATGAATCAAAAAGGTGGAAAATAATTTGAATAGTTTTCAAAAACTATACTTTTAAAATTTCACTGAGCATGAATGTGTATTATTAGATGTTGATGACACCTTTTCATGTCCATACAGTCAAAACAAAATCAGCACTTTGCACACAAAAAAAAATCGAATGTTGACACATTAGTTTTCATAATGATACCAGAAAAAAAAAAAGGGGGGGAAGGGGAGAACATAAATATTCAGAAGCTTTTTCTTAGAGGGATTTGGGTAAGGGAAAATGTAATCACATCTTATTACTTTCAATAATATTTTCCCCGGACATGACACACAGTTTTAAAAAATGACTGTCTACATAAGCAGCAGTTACACAAGTTGTAAAAACTGAAAAAAACAAAAGAACCAGCCTGGGCCTGTTTTCTACTTAGCTTTTTTTATTGTATAATAAGCACAAAGCTAACTATATGCTTGTCTTTCTGCAGAGAACATAATATTTTTGGCACAAGATTTTACTCTTGTAGAAATGGCAAAAATTTAGCTGTCAGAATCTTAGAAGACCGGTTTCTTTCAGAAATAAAAAGCTTTGTGTTTTTGGGTGGGATTTTTTTGGGCATTCTACAGTATTAAGAGTTCACAGACAAATGGTATTTATTTTTGGACTCATGAATATAAAAATGGAAAAGCTTTCATGTTCTAAAAATCAATAACTGTTTTTATTTCTAAAAGACACAAAATTATTAAGATTCCTGACAGAAATTACGGTGCTAGATTTATATAATTTGTTGAATACAGAAATGGGGGTTGGAAATGAAAACTTGTGCTCTGATCAACAGCAGCTCAGGTCAGCCTTGGCTTTGACCATCCAAGCCATTGAAAACTGCAAGGATGGAGATACCACAGTTCTTTTGGGTAATTGTTTCCTGTGCTGCCCTATCCCCTGAGCGAACAGAACACAACAGAATTCTTGTAACATGGTATAGAAGTTCTTGTGCTTGGACTGCAACCATTGCATCATTAGCAAGTGAAAATTTGATGTTAACAACAAAGAAACACATAAAAAAGACCAACAGTATTGAATGAAGAGGCATGAGAGATTTTAAAAATTTCATGCGGAGGGAAAAAATGTATGTGGTGTTAGACAACTTCTATGTCAAAAGCAGAGTTATTGTGCTCACTAACACTGTAATCAAGTGGATAAGAATTGAAAACTGCTTTCCAGAAATCATCACAAAAGAAAATATTTGTGTAATTGTTTATGGGCTTAATGGAACTTAAAACTGATAGGAAATTGTTTGCTACTGCAAGAGTCCAGCCATCAATAAAATGAGACACCTCCAGAGTAATATATGTCAGACTTAAGCAAACCCATGCTACATAAAGTTCTCAATTTAGAAGATGAAAAATGAAATAAGGAGAGAAAAATCAAGTAGAAGGTCTACTGATAGACTAATGGCAACCACTGTGTTGCTATTTTTCTTGCACTATTGTAAGACAAATACTACAATTTCATTTTAGATTTTTCTGAATCTATGTTAATATTCAATGCCCCAACTTCATAGATACATATCCATAAAAAAGAACCTCCAAAGGGTATGATTGTTTCCATGAAATGTGCTTTGGAGAACATCTGTCTTATTTTGATATCACCACTCCCATGAGAATGCATCTACCAACGCACTAATTTTGGAGGAAACTATGTTGCTGACATTAGCATCCAGCCCATATTCAATAGAGCTATTGCAATCTATTATCACAGTTTACGGTGAATATTTGTGTGTCTTTGCATTGGTTTTTGTTTGGTTGGTTTTCTGTGTTTTGCTGGGGTTTGAGGGGGTTTTTGCTGTTGGTTTTTCTTTATATTAAGACACACTGTAGTGGACAATACTTCTGATGTTACCTCAAAGTTCAAAAACTTTAAAGAAAAGCTGAATCTGTGGATTTCTTACTGACTTGGTAACCACCACCAAAACATTTTTAGACTGAAATCATGTAGGGCAAAGAAGTCTGCACAATCATCCAGTAGGCAAACTGCAAAAGATTATTTCTCCTCCTCTGAAAAACTGGAGGTGCCTAAGAGTTTTTCTGATGTCCCTTTTATTTTGTAACCCTGGTATAGGTAATTGTAAATTACTAATTATAGCAGGGTGATAATGCTCCTCAGAGCATCTATTGTTTAGCTTTAAGGTCTCTTTGTTGAGTACAAAATGAAGTGACGCTAGATCCTTGGAGCTGATGGATTTGAAAAATGCAAATACTGCTGCAGCAGTTGCTTTAACTGCAGATATGTGGAGCAGGAAAGGCCAGAAGCCAGAATTTATGCTCAATGGCAGTTCAGAGAAGTTATAAAAGATTTATTATAGTTTTGTTCTGTATGCACAGTGTATGACTGAATGACAAAGCTTTAGAATACGTCCTAAATTTGACATTTAAAGGCTGCAGAAAGGATATAACTCAATGGGCCATGTTCAGCTCTGACCTAAAGCTTCCCTAGCAAAAAGATATTATTAAGGAGAGTTCACTAATCTATGAGCTGCATAGAACAGATTGCAGTTCTTCAGCACTTAGGAAAAATACTTCTGAATGGATGTTGCAAGAAAAGTGTAGGTTGATCAGAATTTATTTAGAGTACATAATTAAAAAATTAACAGGTCATAAGCAATGGTGAATCCATTCACCTTAGCCTGCTGATATTTCTAACTTTCTACCAATAGCTGTACAAAGCACTTGACTGAAAAGCATTTACTGTGGTTTTGTTATTTCAAAATATATTCACCTTCAAATTACATGAACTGCAACAAACCACACAGAAATTCTATTTTATTACAAGCAATGAAAAGATGAAAATTAAATGCTTTGGAGTACAAAACACAATTTAAGACTTTAGGAAAATATTCTTTGTGTTGGTTTTGCACTGACTGGTTTTTGGTGGCGGGGGGAGCATGAAGATGGCTTCTGTGAGAAGCTGCCAGAAGCTTCCGCCATGTCCAGCAGAGCCAGTCCCTGATGGCTGTGAAGATGGACATGATGCTGGCCAAGCCTGGGCCAGTTAGAGAGGCTGGTAACACCTCTGTGATAACATATTTAAGAAGAAAATCAAAACAAAGTGCACACAGGTTTTTTTTACCCAGAGAAGAGGTGGAGGTGAGAACATGTGAGGCAAACAACATGGCGACACCAAGGTCAGTGAAGAAGGAGGGGGAGGAGGTGCTCCAGGTGCTGGAGCCAAGGCTCCTCTGCAGGCCATGGTGAAGACCGTGGTGAAGCAGCTGTGCCCCTGCAGCCCGTGGGGATCCATGGGGGATGCAGAGATCCACCCACAGCCTGTGGGGGAGGCGCCTGTGCTGGAGCGGGTGGATGCCTGGAGGAGGCTGCGATCCCAGTGGGAGTCCCAATGGAGAGAGAGGGCCCTGCTTCCAGGCTGGAACAGCCTGTCCTTGGAGGACTGCATGGAAGAGCACCCACACTGCAGCAGTTTTGGGAAGACTGCTGCTCATGAGATTTGAGCCACACTGGAGAAGCTCACGGAGAACTGTGTCCCATGGGAAGGACCCCATGGTCTCACAGGGGAAGGACTCCTCTCACTGAGCAGCGGAAGAAAATCCTGGAGTGATGAACTGACCAAAACCGCCACGCCATTTCTCCCTACACTGTTGTGGGAAGGAGGGAGGGGCTGGCAGAAGAAAAGGTGTTTTTAATGGCTTATTTTACTTCTCATTCTCCTCCTCTGACTCTGTTAGTAATAAATTCACTTTGTACCTCTAAGCTGAGCCTGTTTTGCCCTTGGAGTGTTTTCTCCCAGTCCTTATCTCAACTTACGAACCCTTTGTTAATTTTTTTCTCTCCTCTGGCCACCTGTGGCAGGGGAGGGTGAGCGAGTGGCTCTCGTGGGTGCCTGGCGTTTGGCCAGTGCCAAACCATGACACTGTCACTGAAACTATGATGACTACTGCAAAACTAATCACTATCCTTGCATATACAATATTTCTTGAGAAAGACTTTCTAAAACTGTCAGCCATCTACATATACACATGGAGCATTAGTTTGAGAGGCAGCTCTTAGAAAAGACTGGAATCACAGGAGGAACTTCTGGAATTTACCAGTGAGTACTGCAAAGCCTAAGCGATAGGTGCTTTTTCATCAGTTGAAATATGAAAAATTGACCACTCTCTTATATGATAGCATTATGTCACCTTCCTATTAGGTGGAAGAGGTCATTTGCCTTCCTGGAGCTGCAAAACCTTAAGATTGTGCCCCCACTGGAAAGTCCATTGATGTTTTGGTTTAACTTAGTATACTAAATTCTTCAAATAAATTCAAGATTTGGCTTAACACCACCAAACATTACATGTCAGTGACATAAACAAGCAACTGCCCAAAACTCACCATACATTCATATTCTAGGTATGAATTCTTAGGAGCCAACACATTAATCTGTGCTGTCTGTCTATCAAATATCCTCATCTAGTACACTAAAACCGTAATACCTATTTGTTATTATGTGCTATTTATCAATCATGGTCTCATTAAAAATACTCTTGAAAGTCCAAAGTATTGCTGGCAGTTTTGAGAAGAAACAATTTCCAAAGAAGCTTGCAAGAAGGTTTGTTTACGGATATGAAATATATTTGGAATTATAGGTAGGAGTCCTTTTAAGGTAGTTTCAAGATGGAATGAAAAAGGGCCAGTGAGCCTGTTTCCTTTCAATTTACATTCAAAGGCTAGAGAAATATTTCATCCATGTTCAGAGAAACAAACGCCATCTTCTAATCTCTCACAAGTGGTCAACACCTTTGCAGAACTGATGGGTGAAGTTGGAAGGCATCTGCTTATCCTCCCATGTCTCACCAGCAGCAGAGCTTCACAACATCTGTTTTGCTCTTTTCCCTTTGATTTCTTCTCGTATCTTTGCCTATTTTAAATCCCCAGGGGAATGGTGCTTTAAGTCCTACCATCTGCTACTTAGCCATTAAAAGTGAATACAAGTAAATATTAAAGCCTGTCTGGAAAACAAGCGTGTGTATATCCACTGATTTTAAGTGTACTTTTTAAAAAAAGAGATTCCATTTTAAGAAAATGGAATGAATAAAACTATCACTAAGCTTTATTTTAATGGTATTAAATCTCATGTAAAATATTTTAAACATATGTATTTAAAATCAATGCAGTTCCAGGTTAAAATTAAACACAGGATTAAGGTCCTTACCTGTAAAGAATCATACAAATCTCTAAATCCTGTTACCTATAAATAAACATCCAAATGTTTAGTGTTTAATTACCTCAAATTTCATCACTATATTTTAGTCTGACTCCAGGTCTCATTCTGTCTTTTCTATTTGAATGATAAGAAAGCTACTCTCAGAAGTCTGAGAAAGGTAGTTATAGGCTGTCAAGTCTCTTCATTTTCTCTCAGAAAAAAATTAAATAGATTGATCCTTTTAGTACAAAACATATTTTACAGACTGAATCATTCATGTAGCTCTTTTTATCTGAAAATCTCTGTTGTTCATGACATACTGCCACCAGTAGTTACAGTATTCTAATAACTCTCAAAGCTGTGCTCAGGTATAGTTTTCTTTCCTACCACCATTTGTACATTATTTTTGCTGTAAAATTCTTCCAGCATTGAAAATGTGTCCTTTATTGGATATCTTTGCTTAATTTTAAACTCTTTTAATCATGAACACCTATAATAATTAAAATTTCCCACCTCATAAGATCTAATGTGAAAATGATTTTTTGCATTTTCTGACAGTGATTTGTACCATGATTTCCCTTCTTTTATATTACTGTTTTTCTTGTTTCCTCTCTTAATTGGTATGTTGTCCTCTTTTACCTAACAGCAATGGAACTGTTTGGGGAGATCATATAAAGACTTGTTTAACAGTCCATCATTATTGATAAATTATTGGTTTTATTCATAAAGGGTGTCTATATTTTCTCACACGGTTTTGTACACAAGTATTCTCTGTATTTTAATTATAGACATCAAATTTCCTAACAGATAATATTTTATGCAAAATAATATTTCATAGTATTTAGGAAAAATCCAAATATATATTTTACCCTAGTCTCAAAACAGCTATTTATTACATGTTGGTGAGCTCACAGTGGAGAGACCTGAATCTAAATTTGTACTTTGTCAATTTTGGCATCTTTATTGCTTATAGATTATTTTGTGACTTAGCGATCACTGTGGACAATTCAGTAGATTAGTAAACCATCTTCTCATGTGGAAAGAATTTCTTTACTATATTTAGTATATGCATAGGATAAATTTTATTTTTTGTATATTAGCTTTATGTAATTGTTGCATGACTAAAATGCATTTGTCATTAAGATCTTAGAATTAAAATACAACACTTTCTTGTCTATTTATGGTTTTTAGAAACAGGTCTATGTCATGTGAAAAAAATTAACAGCTAGTACCAACAATTTTTCAATTTACAATTAGACTTAAATAAAGTACTCACAAAATGTCATGCATATAACTTCAGAGTACCTCATTAGTTTTGCCAATAATACTTCCAAAGTTAATGGGCATAAAGACATTGAAAAATCTTTTTATTGACAAATTGCAGACAGAAAATTTTTTCAGCCTGTTTCTGAGGTAGTGATAACAGTCAAATGACAGTTCACCCTGTATAACCCTGAGATTTTCATTGTGCTTGTATGGCTGACATTATTGGTCTTATATGTACCTCCTTACAATGCTTGTATCATCAGTTTGTTTCTGACTTGCATTGCATTTGGTCCTGTATAGTCCAACAAAGCTAAACCCCATATTTGTATGTAATATTTAAACTATTTCAAGACAATTTCATATAAGAGTATAATATCAGAGAGCAAATTAATATTCACTGAAAAAAAAATTATTACCATCAAACTATTATCAAATTATTACCATTAGTGAAGTCCTTTATTTGGAAACTAAGGTTTGTCCCTACATAGAACTAATTGTCTTCCTCTCCATCCATGCCTCCATCTTCAGCAATTTTAACACTGTGCTGAGTTATCAGCCAGTAGTTATTAAGACTATTTTGTTGTGTTTAGCTTTTATACGTTGGCAGTCTGTTTTTTACAGCTTTTTAAACAGATGGTTTTATATCAGTAAAGCTTAACAAGACACGGAGCAAACAAAAATAAAACCCTCTCTACCAATATTGCTTTTCATTGCCCAGTTGCTGCCAACTAAGATATATTGAACCTATGTCTCATTAAAAAGCCAACAAAAAGATGCAGTTTCACAATTCCTGAGTGTATACTTGTCAATTTACAAGACTAAAAATTCTGGGAGTGAGCTTGTGAACTGTGTAGTTATAGATTTCAGTCATGAACATTTACTGTAAGAATTAATGGAAAAGTGACTATTGGCAAGATCTGCTGCCGGATTTGACTTCTGCTATTTTGTGAATACCAATGGGAATTTTAGCTCATGAGATCTAAGACCCTGACTTATTTTTTTTTTGGCTATTACAGCAGATTTAAGAGCACACATCATATGTGTATTTTGTGATATACTGGTAGGTACCAGTGATGACGGATAACTCTCTCTCTATTCCTAATTCCAGAAGCCATGGTTTTAAACAGGTTCTCAGTACTAGAAAATAATTACAAATATGTTTTTATTTTGTTGGTTTAGTTCTCTAAAGAAGTTGCTTAATATAATGCTTAAAATGCAATCATACATCCAAAAACATTCTCAGATTAATCTAATACATCACACAATCCTCTTATACTGAAACATAATCAGTTCACAGTAGTAGATACTTTGTCTAACTTTGAAGGTCCAGATGATAATAGTTAAGAAACCGTTTTGAAAACCTACCTGTTTTTTTTGTCCTTCCACTCAGACAACGAAATAATAATTTAGGACAAAAAAATTGAAACACGTTAGTTCAATATTTTAGTAAAAATCCTTGAGCACCAATGGAGAAAAGAAACATATTTACCCAAGATTGTTTAGTATCAAATTGAGATAAAGAAGTAGATCCTTCGCTTCTATGGATTCGTAAAATTATAAATCATGTTAGAAAGGATGTTCTGGTAGACTATAAATGACCTATAATACATATTGTTTAACAACATGAGTTGGTACGTGGACATGAGATAGCAGGATGAACATACATATCATAGCAGAGCTCATACTTACAATTCATCTGCAGAAGTCCTTTTACCTGATTAACTGATAAAGAATCTTCCTCTAAGTATAAGGTTAAAACTTTCAAAATTATTCTTTATAACTCTTTGAAAATCACCTTGAAAGTCTTGGGGACTTTGTGAAATATTTCCCAAGTTCTAAACATAGCTGCCAGTCAACAGTCATTTACTTGCATTTGACACAGATATAACTAAAAAAAGTCTTCCAAAGTCTCAGTGGAGTTACTCTAGATTTACACTAGCATTCCTGAGATACATAGAAGTTTGCATCTTTTCCTGAGTCTTAAAAAACAGCAAAGACTTAATTTGCAGCCTCTAATTTTGGAATTGCTCAGGGAAATCAGATGATCTAGTCGCAGTATTGCAAAGAGGGAAAACACAGGAATTCAGGGCCCCAGTACCAGACATACAGGAAAGCTATTCCTGTACTCTTTGTGTGCTGTGGCAATATTTGTCTGAGCAGTGCCAGGGACCTTGAGAAGTAGGCCAGTTTCTGTGCACACGGAGAGTTAGCGGAGCTTTAACTAGCACAGATTTTCATTCAAGAAGTCAGCTTCAAAACTTCATTTAAAATTATCAGGGGCACATTATCTGGGAACACAAGAAGAAGCAATTATTGGTTTAATTAGCCTGCATTCACCACGTTGTTCTCCTTCTCTTTGTTGGATTGCCAGGCAATTTTGTAAAATCATTAAGCAAGGGAACTATAATTCCATGATGACCTAATCTGCTGCTCCATCCTATCACACTGGAATATTTTAAAGTTATTTATGACTGTCCTCAATAAACGCAAAATCCATTGGGCAAGAAACACTTTGGTTCCTCAAAATTCCAAATGGCTTCCCTTACTGAATGGTTTTTGTTGAGTTCGGTTTTCTATTCTTGATAGAGAAGGTTTGCTGTGAAAATAATTGAATGTTACTATGGAAATGCACAGGACACATGAAAAAATATTTTTCTGTCCCGGGGAAAAAAAACCCACACAAACATTTCATTTTCATCCTAACCTTTGATAAAATGGGCATGAAGAAAGATTCAAAATGGTATAAAACAAACTCAAAACATCTTATATAAATCTTTTTCCTGAGAAGGTAATTGAGTAAATAATGTTCTTTTTCTACCTAATCTCTCAGATTTTGACAATGGGAGAGATTTAGGAACGCAATTCATGGCATTTTATTATTTTTTATGTCTTGCTTTCATCATCATCATCTTATGAGGTTTATGTTCTTTCACTGAACCTTTGACATAGGAGACTAAAAGAAAGGTTAGATTTATAAACTGTGTATCTCCATACCTCTTAAGCAGTAATTTAGTATATCATCATTGTCTCCAGAAATTACAAAGCTTCATCATACAGCATCCAGGAAGACTGTGTATGAAATACTTGGAATAAATGAAAAGTTGAAAATATAAGTTGATAACCATATATGAAGATACCATTTGCCTAATTAAATTGTTTCACTAGGCTAAAATAAATCTGTGTAAAAAGCTGTGCTTTTTAAAATATGCTTTACTAAATAGAAAATTGATTAGGACAAAAGAAATGGCATTTTTTATTCTAAAAGAACTTTTTTAAGAACATTTGAGTGAGACACATTAAAAATTCTATGCCAATTTAGGAGTTATGTAAAATATAATACAGAAAGGCAGTTGATTTTTTAATTAAGCAGCATAAAGTTAAACCAGATAATTTTGCTTTGTGTGAATCAAACAAACATGATTTTAACATCATTAAAGAAACGGAATAACTTGACCAGAGCATTTTACTTTACTACTGCTCTCAGCATGCTGACCTGAAGCAAGTACACAGAACAATTAACTATATCACCTAATGCTGATACAGCAGTGTCAGAATTTTAAACAGTTTCCAAGCATCCAAAGGCACAAAGTCCTGAAAAGCAGAAAGGAAAAGGGTGTGGGTATGTCTGAAACTTCTAACTATTCCTAACTATGAAAATATTTAAACTTAAAAAAATCTGGTTTGAGCTATTTACATCCATTGTAACTAACAAAAGAAGTTATTCAAAAGATAACATCTTCATAAATGTGCTTAATGAATTAAGTAAACCTACTCTATTAAATTTTACCTACAGCACTTCAGGACATGAAAATACATTGTTATGTTTACACTATACACTGAAACACTGAAAACGTGTTCTTTAATACATTGTTCTTAGTCTTATATTGCTTCATTTTAGCCTGGGAAATTAAATGAACATTTAGTTTAGCCTCTCATAATGGTTTACATTTTAAAGTGATTTGTAGCATTATATAATGCAATCAAAGAAAACTGCAGTCCACAAAATTTCCAATAAAACAATAAAAAAATTGCAAATCACAGACCTCACCATTGCAAGAACAAAAGAGAAATGAGGCACTAAAGCAGTCAAATGTCACGTAAGAATCCTGGTCAGAGCAAGAATTTTAATATGCTCATCTCTGACACTTAGAGAGGAAGGAAAAGAAAACTATAAACATAACTACATATGGTTGTACAGTTTTCATATGCTGAATTCTAAGGCTGTTTAAATACACCTGAAAGAAGCTAAGTCATGCTTTCAAAAGCTGTACCACAGTGAAATGCAAGAGGAAATCATAAACGAGAGGAACTCCTGAGAGAGAAATGGGAAAGTGACAGATTTGGATAAGCAAGGCATAAATGTGGAAAAGATTAACTGCCAGCATTGCATAAAATACTGGGAAAGTTCTGGGAGAAAGACTGCAAGCCAGGACTTTCCATTAATATTGAAACCTTCCTTTTCAGACCTTTCAGATACCTGGTGCCCAGGTTCATTGTCCTAGCTCTTTCTTCTCAATAGCTCTATCTATCTATACTACATTTGATAGTCGTGTTCAGTTCAGCCATAAGTTTACCAATGCAAGTGGCTTATTTGTTTTTTGATCAGTTCAGTTGTTCCTGCACTTCAGTTTGGCAGACTTGGACTTGATCTCTACAATTATTTCACTCTCCTTTTGCCTTGCCGTGCCAAGCCCCATCATGTGTATCTCAAATGACTTTTTGAACTCTGCACCAACATCTCTTTTTTATCTTGTCAAAGCAATTGTGGCAAAGAGTAGCTTAAATCAGCTGACCTGCACTTCTGTTTGATGAGAGTTGGGTGATCCAGCTTTTATCCCACTTGTCTTGGGATTGTGTACTCTTCACAGTTGCAAGGACATTTGCATTTTTGTCAGACAGCGGAGAGCATTGCTTATTATAATTTGACTTCTTTACCTTTCATTGCCTACATTATTTCCAGAGGAAAGAATAACATCCCTGGGTAAGATCTTACTGGCTCATACCCTCAAATCAATGGGGCTGGCTTTTTCCTTATGAGTGGCTTTCAGTAATGTTCTATCCATGTGCCACTTCAAGGACTTCAAGGACTTTTGGTTCTAATGGGTTAGCAATTATCTTTTGAAGCTCAGCCATTCTTGATGCCCATCATTCACGGGAAACCAGTTTGCTGGGAACAGGTACACCAAAGAAGCTGTGGAAGAGTTGAATTCTCAATGTTGTGTTTAAGGCTGTGTTTGACTATGATCTCAAGAAATCAGTGAAAGCTAATGTCAGAGTCATGCATACACTAGCCTCTAATTTTCAATAATTTAAATAGCATAAAGACAATTCTTAACATTAAAATCAGTAACCTGATTTTTTTAAAAGAAATATTTGCCATGGTGAAGGAGGACTGAATTAATGATTTGAATTGACTGCTTGCACAGATCACTTTTAGATAAAGCCTACTAAGAAGCATATTATTTCCATGCATGGCAATTTACATATGAAATTTCCATTAGTGATAATGGCAGTGGCACGTAGAAATCTCCAGTTCCCTTTAACATTAATTGCAGTCATCTGTGTAAGTACTTGGATTTTCAATGACATTATACCCGTGGCTCTACAAAGTCAGAAGGCATCACAGCCTGGAGAGGATAAACAGTACATACTGTCATTACTGGTAGCAGGTAATAACTAAAATCTGTATCTGCACCATTGTTGAAATATAACATCACATAAATTTGAAAAAATACTAAAGAAATACGCTTGTTAATTTACCAGACTCTTAAAATAAAACTAGCTGACAGAATTCTGAATTAAGCTGATTATAATTTTAAGCATGCTCTGCTAATACTTTGAAAGTTACTAATTTACCATTTATTTGAATAGGTCTGTAGAATCCACTTTAGACTTTTCTGAGTCTTCAAGAGGTAGTGTTGGATTTCTTGTAGTATGGGTTTTTGTGTGAACTTTCAGGACAGCTGCTGAAAACTGTAAGTGAACCAACAGAGAAGCTCCTGGGATTTTTAACAGAGTTCAAATAGGCTTTATGTTAGATGCCAAGAGATTGAGCAGAAACAACTCAAGTAAATTTTAATTGAGCAAATGCATTTAAAGTGAATTTCAAATATTTCTGTTAATGAATTTATCGGGTTGGAGTTCTCAAATGATCTTATGAAAAATCACTAAGAGATACTTAAAATAAATCCAAATGATATCTTTACTTAAATGTTATATGAAATCTGATTTTTATTTATCATTAATTTTACATTATATTAATTTTGAATCAGATAAGGAAGCACTACCTGATTGTGATATGAATAGTAACAAGAAGTTACCTGTTTGCATTCAGTGTCCGACAGCCAACAGGTCAGATCTTGCTCAAGTTTCCAGGAACGAACAGTGGAGGCAGAGTGCTTTTACACTGCAAATAAGATTTAAACACAAATTAATTATTTGCAAAAACACAGAAACAAAAAAAATCTCTTTCAGAATCTTGTGTAAACTCATACTGTAATAAACTGACTTCTTGTTTGAGGTGTTTGCTGAGGTGTTTCTTAGAACTTGAAGGAATTTATAGCACTGTACCCATGCAGAAGCTACTCAACTGAAGTGCAAAACAAGACTTGTTTCAATCTTCATAATAAAATCTTCAAACTACAAAACTGAGGATGACTGGAATTATTTTGGATGATGTATGATAATAAAAATATCAGCTGTGCTTTGAACTAATTGAAATTAGGCGTTACATACACTTGTAATTAATTATCAATACTTCGATTCTGAAATGCACTGTTAGCAAAATGTTACCAAGATGAATTTCTTCTCATGTGAGGCTAAAGGTTTAACAGTTAGTTAATCATCCCAAATATCTAGAATTATTACCTGATGGTGCCTATTTCTCCCTGTTGACTCTAAGATAATCTTGAGCAAGTATCTCAGAATTTGACAGCAGTTTTCGGATGTCAATCATCAGACAAGAGAACTGCCACCCTTCCTTTAGACCTAACATCCATCAGCAGAATTGTTATTTTATAAATAGTTACGCTAGTTCTCCTGGGGCATATAAAGTCTTACCACAGAAAGTCAATTTGGGTTCTTCAGTTGTCTTCTTTAACTACATCTAAATTTAACTTCTGCCAGCAGTTCCACATTGGTCAGAGATAACTCGTCAGACCTCTGACAGAGCCATGCTGGCAAGTTTTACAGCACACCTATCTTTAGATTAGGCCTTAACACTGAGTTAAATTGCATCAACAGTCATGGCTCCCTCGAGACTGATTCACAAAATTGGGATTACCTAAGGTACTCATGGCTAAAGGTACAGCTTCTGCATCTTTCACATTCCATTCTACAGAAATAGCTGGAGGAGCAGGGGGAAGATTTAAACTTTTCATTATAAATGAGAGTCCTCAGCAACCCTTTTTCAGCTATGAAAGACATTTGTGGGAATAGTGCACCGTGAACTAGGACAGTGTTAAAGCAGCGATTACAACATGTGAGGCAGCACAGTAAGACTCAGACAGGTAATGAATCCATACCTGTATTTGACTGTCCCACTCTATTCTGAGGGGTGGTGGGCACATACACACAAATATGGGCCAAGACACTCTTAAACTGCAGTTTTAGTGAAGTGACATTTTATCAGTTTTGGTGACAAAGGTACAATGAAACATTTTCTTGCAGCAGTCCAGTTAGTTTGGATGAAGGGAAGGGAGTTTCTGGACTCTTTTCACCATTAATTTCCAGGAATGATATTTTGTTTTCCCTCCTGTCTCCTGCCACACCTACTTTTTTGTTTTAAAGCACTAGTAAGTATTATATCTCTTCACTACAAGCCAGACAATACCTAAATTATTTTACACATTTTTTCATTGCAAACATTTAATCATTTTACCACTATTTTAGAATTGCAAAGTAAAATAGAAAGCAGTACTCATCTGTCACTGTTCTGTTTAGAATGCATCTATTAGTTGTGGAGTAGAATTAATTATCTGATAGCTATCTGTTTTTCTATCTTGGCATGAAATGTAGATGGAGATAAATTTCTGTACTTGACACACTGAAACCATTTCAGTATCCTATCAACTGACTGGAGTAGGTGGGGATGCTTTACACTTTAAAATTCCTACTTTCATAAGTTACATCAAGTAGACATGTAGTGCAATTCACAGCCAGTGACAGAGAGGACTGGATTTTTTTCAGGGGAGAAAAAGATCAAATCTGTAACTGAATAAATATTCCTCTTAATAGACAAAAAAAATTGTAAGACTGAAGGTGGTTTTCTTTTTTTTTTCTTTCTATACACTAAGAGATGCTAAAATATAAAATATTCTTGACAAAAGGAAATATGGAATTCTGGTTTTGAGTCACTGCAATGATTTTTTTCGCATTTCCCTTAGGTTTTTTTAAAATTTAATTGAAAAGAAGCAGCCATTTATATAATTTTCCACCTTCACATCTGATTGAATATTTTTACAACAGTGAGAATATGTAAATTTCTTCTTTATGGAAATATTACAATTACCTAAATCTGTTTAGCTGTTTATAAACAATCATGGAATTAAGAAAAGAATTCTAGAAATTGCCCTGACTAATATATAGGATGGAACCCACAAGATGATCCAATTTCTGCTCCAAATATTGTATTTTTGCCTTACTGTCTCATTAGGTTTCAGATGATCTTTTTTTCTTTCCTTATTCTGTAACTTAATGGTTAAATTCTTAATGAAATTATCCTTGATTTTTATAGCTGGCTCTTCTGTCAAATATCTGATCAAGAATTTTGTATATCATTAACAGATCAATAGCTCTGAGAGAAAGGCTTTTCTTGGAAACAAATATTTCTTTTCAAGTGCAGTGTCCTAAACAGGGCTTTTGGATTATTTGCTTTGTTTCGACCTTTTATTTTTTTGGTATCACCTGAAAAATAGATGTCAATATTAGAGTTGTGAAATCTGAAATGTCTTTTGTTTGGCTTCCTGTACACTGAAGAGGCAAACATTCGTTTAGGGCTTACCTTATAAATCATAGGAAGATACAGACGTCATACAATTCCAGAATTCAGTTAGCAAAATTAAGGATGCCCAGCAAGCAACATGGCTAGATCTTGGCCTGGATCTTCTGCGTGTTACTGTGTTTATTGTCTCTACTATAATTTTTTAAGGTTATAAAAGAAGTGCTGCAAATGTGTCTTCCAAGAAGGTTACAGTATTGCTGTCAAGTGTCTCTAATAGATTGTTTTTATCTAGCCAATAATTTTGGAACATGCAATCTAATGTACAGTGCTGTGGCACTGTGAAGACCATTTGGAATTCAAGATGCTTCACAAATGGCAACATTTATAAAGTGCGATTGCATCCAGTGATATTCACCACGAATGAGCTTGCTTAGTATTCTTCACGTTATGATTTAAAGTCACCTTCTTGCCTCTGAGGATATATATGAGATACAATTTATTCAAAATTTAGAAATATTGCAGATGAATTACAGACTCCCATAAAAACATTAACTACAACTACATATATTGCAGATATATCATATACTGGATTAAATAAATTGAGAATTTACTGCAGCTTACACAGAAAAAAATGCACAGTCTATTAAATAAGCCATATTCCAAATCAGATACATAACCTATCTAATCAGATACTTAATATATTGAATCAAAATCACTGCACCTGCTACATCAAATACATCACAGATTGAATGAAACATACCATCCAAAGGGCATATCGATATTAAACTAAATCACATTGAACAGCTACGTAATTTACTAAATTAAATAAATTGAGCCAATACAGTAGTTACTGAATCTAGCATACAGATCATAAACAAACACAAAGCTTAGAGGTTTTGAAAGAGCTTGCCGTGTGTTCCCAGTTAGGTCTCTCTATCTTTACTTGTATCTTATCTTTAAATGGACAAAGTTTTCCAGAGCCTTGAAAAACAAATTCAGTCATTGAATAAACATCTGGAAATTTAGGTATTACACTTGAACAAGAACTGCTATCATTCCTAGATATCCAATGCCTTCAAAAATTATATAATTAATAGCAAATCAGAGAATCATGAAATTCCAACTAAAAATATTCTCTGAGAAAGTCTAGAGAAAATATCCTGCTTTGGCTGTTTTTCTCCACACCTGTTCTTATAAGAAAGTCATAATGAAAAGCAGCAATATGAGTACAAGATGAGAAAAAAAGTCTTATTTTAGAGACATTTTTAAATAAATAAATGACACGCTTAAGGTCAGATGGCAAGTTTAGCGTGACACAGATCAGAATTCTTTCTTTAAATAATTTTCCAAAGGTCAAGCATTTTCAAAATACATTTACCTAAGGCAAAGTAGTAAAGCATTAGACTTCCTGCATTCAGTTTAATCAGAGTTCTACCAATTTGACTAGTTTAGCCCAGTAAGTTCATAATGTGTTATCTTAATTAATACAGCATATCATTTTATAATTAGCATTATTGAAGACAAATGTAAATGAGTATAGACATTTTGTGATACATTCAATATTCTTCAATTATAAAATAAAAATAGATATTGATTTGCTTATTGTCCTTTTTTTTTTTTTTTTTTGAAAGGCTTGCTTCATAAAAGAGACGGTTGGGATTCCAAATGTTATGTCAGTACTTCTGCTACAAAATCGAGAAGGCACCATTGCCAAGCTCTAATATATATTTGTATCCATTTTGCATTTTGGAGACAAGCTGATCTTATACATAGTGTAAATTTGTGGTTTTAAAATAATTAATTCTTTTAAAAACTCTATACAAGTACATAAAGCCAAATGAACTAATTAAGATTTATGATTACTGCACAAAAATATTTTAATTGGTAGTTTGTGTTTCGTTTGATCTAATGTTTAAGGTTCTCTAAAGCCTGATGCAAGCATCATGTTGACACTTAAATTCACACAGAAACTCCTACCTTTTATGAATAAAGTTGAAACTCTGATCTCATGGAAGGCCCATCTGTTTAGTAACTAGATTGAACTCAATGATCTCAAAGATCTTTTCCAACCCAGTTGATTCTGTGTTGAACACATTTAGCTGGGAGCTCTGGATATCTGTTTCCTCTGAGCTGCAAACCTACAAAGTTATTCTTTCTATCACACAATAAATATTTAACCTCTGTTTTCTTGAAATGGAACAATTTCAGCCAAGACATAGAGGAAAGATTAGAACTTCCATAATTTTATCTCACGTTCCCTCCCAGTACCTCTACATGTTAATATCCATGGAAAAACATAAAATCCTCTCCAAATTCTCTCAGCCCCTGAGAAGGAAATGGTGCAGTTGCTCATTAAACATTTTCAGTGCTTACCTAAAAAAGCAAGGTGGTGTTCTCTGAAAGCATTAACAAATCCTGGGGTGTCAATACATGGACGGATAGCAACTCTGCAGAAACCTTTTATTTTTAATTCTCTTTGCTCCCTGAACAGGGGGACCAGCTGGAGTCTTTCACCCACTAAATCATCATCTATAACTCAAACCAGCAATCAATACCAAAAGCAGATGTTTGATGAAAACTTCTCTTGCTTTCTCAGCTTCAGTCCCCTTAAGCCACACTGAGAAGTTATAGTAAAAAAGAGGAACACTATTGATGTAAAGGGCAAAGCGAGGGATGAAAAGCCATGTCAGAATTAGAAAAGGTAAACTTCTTTTTACAGAGCTCTTCAATACAGTGGATTGAACTCAACAATCCTGTAATTCTCTAAATTAGACTGCTTTCAAGTAAGGCTCAGAGTTGCTGTATTTGAAGAAAATACATTTGCATCCTTTAGAGACATTCAACACTGCTTTAGAAAGCCATCTAGCGAAAGGTCAATGGTGCGAACACTGGCTTGCCTATAACCTTTCATTTCTAATGAAATGCTCTACAGGCTCCCGAGGGGAAAACAGCTTGTAGAGCTCCTATAAATTTTATTTCAAAAATCAAGTTCCCACACAACACATTTAGAGAAGCTTTTTAACTCTGTTCTCCACCACCTTTCAGGAAAATCAGTAACCTTTAGCTCTCGTCTGTGCCTTAATAGCCAAAGAGGGATGTGTTTAAATTTAGTCCTGTTTTTCAAAATTGTATTTCTGAACAATTAGTTTGCTGTAGGTTACTGCGTGGTATAAAGACTTTCAGGATAGAAAGACTGTCATGTTTGGAATTTTCCTAGAAATATACTGGCTACTTTTACATATAGCAGGAGAAAAAGTAAGGCTGATATCAAAACATAGTGCACAAAGCAGAACTCTGTGTGTAACCCTGTTGATTTTATGGGTGTTTCTTGTAGCTCAGCGGCTCATGAGGATCTCACTGAAGATGTGGTGTCATCAATAATTGCATTTGAAATTGAGTGAAACACTTAATTGTGTTGCCTTATTAGTAGTTTGGATTCAAAGGGGTGGTATCAGTTGCTTTTCCCAGACTCATTAGGTGAAAGAGAGTAACATGGAACAGGGCAAACATTCCAACACTGAGCAGGGACAGCACACAGGAAGTAGTTTTGGGTAAGGATCAGACTCTGCAAGTGAAATATGACTTAAAGGGGACAAAAGTTTGTAGAGAAGTCAAATTATGTTAGTTCACAAAGCATTAAATGTCCAAGATCTTAAGCAGAGGAGCTGCTCTGATAAATCTGTTTCCTCTTCATGACATACCAAGAAAAGGATAAAAAAAATCCATTACAGAGAAGAATAACAGGATATTTTTGATAAGGAGTCTCTAACTTCAGCATATGATTATGCATCATGAAAAGAGGTTTGCAGTGTAACCATAATGGAAAGTTCACACCCAAGTTACAAGGAATTACACAGACTAAAACCTGAATTTCTTTTATGAAACTTGAAAACTGCAACCACATGAACCCCATGATAAATCAAGTGCATGGAAATACTCCTCTTACTGATAAAGGGTGTCAAACTTCTCAAAAGTTCTAAAAATATGTAGAAACTCTGTAATGCATATCCTTAATATTATATGTTGCTCCCACTAATATTTATGAACAAAAGCTCTAGGATCCACTGAGAGTTATAAAAGGAAGAATTCTGGATATTAACTGTCATACCAATATTTTAAGACATATGGCATGCCTGATTTATTTTATCTTAAGCTGACCTGAAAAATACTTTTTAAAGTCAGAGAAAAAACCCAAAGAATTCCTTAGGGGTCAATTAAAACCATAACTTACATAATTCAAATCATATCTTCCTCTTTCACATATATCTATATATACTTAAGCATATATAGATGTGTGTGTGTTACTCAAGGTACTTAAGGTCGGGAAGGCTAAATCTTTTCTTTGTTAGGTATAAACCAAAAGCAGAATTTGTATCATAAAGTTGTGACTGGCTTTCAAGTTTCACAGAAATTTCATTCAAATCAAATTTTTTCAGACATCTCACTATGGTGGGATTTCATGCTGGCCTCATCCACCCTGGCAGGGCCAGAGGACCAAATCTGTGGGCTGGGGCGTCCTAGGACACAGCATTTCACACAGTAAGAGAACTAGGACTGTAGTCTGATATCAGACAGTTTCAGACTTAAATAAAGGTTTATTTCCTCCTTTTCCTGTGAATCAGCCCTGGCTGGAGCCACCCGCTTACAGCCAGGAGCTGCAACATTCCCACTAAATACAGCACTGTGAGCTGCTCTCCAAATCACCCATTTTGTGGTGTGCTGTTTTCATACTTCCAAGCATTATTAGATAGAGTCTATCTACTTAGCTCACAAAAATAGGAGTACAGAATGCAACAAAGAAAAAAATAGCCATGAAAAAATAACTTGACTTTTTTCCTTTCCCCCAGAAATAATTGGAGTCATCTTTAATTTCGCCCAGGCTGAAGAGATAGTATACTACATAGTCAAGTGCTCTGTTACAGTGGTCTGGAAGAAATGCAGACTTACATTTTACATCTAATTTTTTTACTTTTTTAAACTACTTATATAAGACACTTGAGATTGGACATTAGGGCATCAATGCCTTTTGCTGGAGAGTTGTTTGGTAGCTACATTTTCTACTTTTTAGGTTGGTGACATGAATCACAGAAAACAGTCCTAAACCGTATCCAAATACAATAAAAATTTATAAATATTACTCAAAAATAGACATACATTTTAACAACCAGCTAATCAAAATTAGTTATAAGGCATTTTGCAGATCCTTTAGGAAAGCTGAAGTATGGTTCATTAAAACAGGATGGGGAAAAAAAATCTGAATTTAAATTTATTTGATGCCAAGAGTTTAATCTGAGAGGAGAGCTCCTCCTTACTCTATGAAAATGTCGTAAAAAATAAAGGAGTATTAAAAAAATTTGGTCTAGAGATAAACATTTACCTATTGAAATAAATGAATCTATCTTTTGGCAGATAACCACCCCATTATCTGCTTTTACTCTTTGAAACAGCTGCATTATCTGCTTTACAGAATTATTAAAAAAAAAAAAAGGAAAAAAGAAAAAAATTATTATAAGGTACATAGTAAGTTTTGGGAATAAAAATTTATTTGTAGGCAAATAATGTGCAGGCACATAGAAATAATTTTATTCCAGGAAAATAAAATTTTCACATTTTGCTCCTGAATCACTCGAAGGGCAGGTAAAATAATGGTCAATATTTCAACCCCACTTAGATAACTGTTGAAAAACAAAATTGTAACAAAACTGATTCTCGTCATGAAAAACAGAACAAAGCATGACTGAAATGCATTTTACATAGAATACCAGAGATTTTAGATAGAATATCAAACCATCTCTACATAGATATGGCTTTAAGCAATTAGGCTCAAGTTCTAATCAACTATTCTGATTTTTCTTTGTATCTCATCACCTTGCTATATCTCTTTTCCTTTCTTCCTCTGCTACAAACTGTTGATAATCTTACTAGTGGTCTTTAAAAATGGAAGGAATTTACGCAAAATGGTTTGAATAAGTTCTTAGAGAAATGATACAGACTGAGAAATGGTGCTTGTGAGCAGGTGAGTCACTACCTGTGAGAAATGAAATGCCAGCAGCTGTTTGGGGAACTTTTGCAAAAACAAAGCCACAAGATCTGGAGCTCTTCCAGGTCAGGATACAGAACCTGGCTACTTTTCTGTTTATTTCCCACAGAGTACCAAGATTAAGGCTCATTCCTTGCAGATTTAGCGTAAATACTTATCAGCAGTCTTTGGTGAACTTCTGCAGGTGTTTTGGGGGGATTTTCTGTTTTTTGGACTTAGAGAATAACATGTAAATACATTCTTGTTTCCTTGAACATCCTGTTTATACCGATAGCACTAAACAAGGTTTTATACACTTTTCTCATTTCCTGATAGATTATGTTTATTCTGATAAGCTGGAAACTCCCAAGCCTTCTTAGTACTGCAGTTTTTTTCTTTTTTTTCATTTTCCCAGCTACCATGGCATTACATTGAAAGACAGGGTGAAGCACCTGGCTCATCACACTTGAAAAGGTACAAGTGCCATATGAAAATTGAAGCTGTATTAAAGCAAACAAGCAATTAAACAAAGGAGCTTAATAAAGGACAAGAGAAACCTGCTGTCGGAATTCTGAGACACAAAAGGCATAGCTGAAAATAATGAAGGAGACAGTGAAATTCCTTTCTGACTGAAGCTGCCATCATGTAGGCTCATGTGCAAAGAATCAAACAGCTAAATAAGAGGCAAAATTGCAAACCTTGCTTTGGCATTTACCCTGTGTGATGCTGGGTAATCTCATTGTACCTCAGCTACAAAGCCTCATGTATCCTCATGCTGAAAACATTTTGAAAAATATAGTGAAAATTAAAATAAAATTGCTGTTATTATTAAACTTACTTCCTCTACTACATGTTTCTAAAACACAAAGGAATAAGAGGAATATTTTGTTTCCTTCCTGAAAACTCAAAGATGAGGTATAGGACTGAAAAGTAATAATCAGTCTCTTCTGATTCTTGGACTAGGATCTGTACCAAAAAGAAAAAAAAACAAACCAAAAAATAAAACAAACCTTGACTGGAAAAAAAAAGGTGAGATGTACTTTTCTCTTCTGATATAAAAACCCCAACCAACCAACCAACCAATCAACCAACCAACCAACCAACCAATTTGGTATTTGTCTGGGTTAATTCGTACTATTGAGAAAACCCCACATTCTTTATTAACTGCTAGATTTCGCCTACGGGCATGAAAAGGGCCCCATTATACTGTTTGTGTGTTATTTTTTCATCGTCCCAGTTCTCACCTGCATCATTCTCCCATTTCACAGAGTCCTACAGAAAGAAATAACTCCTTCTACGTGTTTAAATAGTAAAAACCCAACATCTGTGTTGTTTGTTTGTAAAAAAAGGCTGTGACACAGAAAAGTCATTGACATTCTTGGCATTTGATTTTCATTCAGATGCATCTGCCTATTAAAAGAGTTGTCAGACAATTCCCTGGTTTCAGAAATCTCTGTCTAAATCATCTCTGGCATTTTCCACTAAACTTTTCAGTAGGTGTTTGAAATACATCACCCTGATATTTAATCCTGACTCCCCAAAGAATTTACTTATTAGCATTTGAAAGAATCTGTTACCTTTAAAGAAACCTTTACAGCCAAAGTTCTGAAAATGCATAACACATCTTCCTTGGAACATTTAGTTCTGTCACAAAGATGAGTAGATATCCTGTATTTCACTGAGGAAGTGAAAGTCCTTCCCTCAGTATATCCAGACATTGGAAGTAATAAGGATGGATAACGACAGTTGCCTTTCTTGCAGAGCTTACAGATTTTCTTCAGTTTGAACAAATTCTTTTGGTCCCTTTTTCTAGTTTCTCTGCACTGGAACTAGAAGGGATAGGAAGAACTTCTCTCTATACAGTCCTACTCATTATAAGGATGAATGAAGCTGAAATTGAAATCTGAGTTTCTGAAAATGTACCAGACATAAAAGAAATATATTTTTGAATATCTAGAGATGAGAAAATCATGGGCTGGAAATTAATTTTGTGTTAAATAAGAGTTGGACTGTCCTAATAAATAGGAGTCAAATAAAGCCAGGAATAGAACACATTGCATGCTTTGTCAAAAACAGAGAACCTGCTAGGCTGTATTAAAACTGTTATTAAGACTGTCAAAAGCTGTTTGGAATAACAAAATAAGGTGTCATGACAATTCCCATTCCAGCTTCTTCAGATGCTTTTATATAAGTAATGTAAAAGCAGACAGTATTTAAATGTGTGGATTTAATTTTCTAAAACACTCATATTAGAAATCTGATGATATATATAAATATATATTTTTTATTGATATCTTCCTTTTTGTCACAAACCCTAAAGTAATGAAAAACAGTGCTTGTCTTTTTCCATTGTAATGTAACCCCCTACTTTAAACATTGACACAGTCACAGCTACTGTGTTTACTACCAAAAAAACTGAAAATGGCCAAAGCATATCAGATGTTTCTATATTTATTCACAACTCAGAAATATATCTAGGCTTTTATGTTTCGAAGCCACTCCTGAAGACTGGAGCTGAAAGATACCGAAGGTTCCCAGGTGACTACAATATAGCAGTGCTTCCTCTTCTTATACAGTAACACTAGAAAGCAAAAACACACAAGCAAACAAACAAGACTCTTTCTAAATAATTTTCTTTCAGTATTAGCATTAATAAAACCATTTGCTCCCTAGACAATGCCTTTTCCTATTAATGGAGCCTTTGGGTGACATTCTGACAATATTGGTGTCCAGAAAGTAGAAACTCTTCCAGGCTCTGGCTCCCAATGCAGACCCCAAAGCAGAACTTCAGCTTCCTACCAGGGCAAACTGCAGATGTACAGCTCCTTCTTATTTTTTTTTCTTATGATCTTGCTTTTCAGATAAGAAAATCAGACACAGAAGTAGAAATTATGTAAAAACAGTAAATAATTAACCAAAAAAACTGTAAGTTCATAGCGGAGCTGAGAAAAAATTTTACCAGATCTTTTCTTGCTTTAAAAAATCAGTTTGCTAAAGGTAAAAATTAAATATTAAATTGAAATACAAGATTTTTTTTTTTATTTCACAGTGTCATATAAAAATGAAAACTAATTTAATGTAAAGTTGTTTCAAATAGTTCTTTTTAAATATTTGTGGGTTTTTTAAGAGAAAGCAACTCAAGATTGTGTCTTTTTTTCCATTTACAATATTTTATTTGTTACTTATTTTTATAAGCTGTATATAAATGACTATCTAATAAAGGTTTTATGACCACTGAAAAAAAGTTACAAATGCACAAGCTGAACATCAGGTGACTAGTTCTGGTAGTGCTTACAGGCCACCAAAGAGGGAGAACTTTCCTTCATGAGAAACAGCTATTGCAAAATTGTCATAATCCCAGCACTGGCAATGTTCTTGAGAAGGGTCTCTACCAATAGTAAGGACAAATAAAGAAGAGTAAAGAAGAAATTGTAAAAATTTGAACTGAGTAAAATGGAACTGGGTAATTGTGAGAAATCTTTGTTCCTGTGTGCAAACAACAGCAAATATTTTCTATTCCCAATGTTCTCTGTAAAGCTGATGATCTACAGGGTTTTTTTATGTGCTCTCATAAAATGTGATTAAAATTAAAATTAGGTGGGAGACTAAAACCTGTTTTGAAATGAGGAGGGGGCAGGAGGAATTTCTGTGAGAAGAATATACTGAAGATTTTTAGTTTAGTAAGTTTCACCTTAAGTGATTATCTTGTTCTCCTTAGACTGTTCCACTTCCAAAGATGCAGTGATCTACTTCTACCATACACTTAATAAATTTTCAGTACTGTGCACAGACCCCCTGAAGAAAAATGTTCTTTCTTAGTCAATCCAAAGAGTTTGTAAAGATAAGGATTATTAGGGGAAGTCACGCTTTTCTGTGTATTGCTCAGAATTGTATATTTTAACTGGATGCCAGCTGAACTTCAAAATATTTGAATAGAAATATTTTCTCCTGTGGCTTGCTTGGTATTATTTTGTATATGTATATATGTATGTATGTATACATTAATTATTAAAACTTTCGAAGAGGAGTATTTGCAAACTGCTTAACAGAAATAGATTTATGTTGCGTAAAAACAGTGCTGGCATGTTTATGTGAACAACTCCCATTACCTCTGTTTCTCTTTCCTACAGAGGGTCCTGGTTTTTTAAGTGATGAGCTTGTTTATACCCAGGATAAATAAGCAGTATAAATTTTGCATATAATAAGTTGCATTTGCAAGTGCACAGACCAGGTTGTTTCACTTATCTCTGGTTCCTTCAGTGGCAATAACAAAATATTTCAGAGTAGCATCTTCTTACATATACCCAAGAAGGTCTATATGGGACAAAATTTGTTTCCATGGGGAAGCAGGATATTTACATGGCACTAGATCCCTAAATATTGGCTCTTTTACTGCTTTGCTTTCTCTGTAGCCCAAAACAGTATATGGTATTTACTGATTAACCTGGCAGAAAAGTGCACATTGCCACAGAGAACGACTTTCCCTGGTTACAAAAAAAGCTCCCATTGATAATAAATATTGGCCAAACTCTGAAAAAAACAAACAACAAAAAATATCAAAACTAGGCCACATATTTCCTTTTGTCCCATGAATGTGTAGAAATTGAATCAGGGTCACAACATCAGTTTGTGAAGAAAAGGCTTCACTTGCAGAGACTGACCCTGAATGGAAATGGTTTAATTTGAGGGAAGTAGCACAGTGTTATTAGGATTGATTGTCTCTGTATATATAAACAACTTTGATTTGAGAAAATGTGTTGAACTATAATGAAACCTAAAATGGAAGAAGACAATTGATATGAAAGGGAGAAAACAAAACATATATATAAATAAACATAATACATTGAAGAAAGCAGAAATATGGACAGCTGTATCGTTTATATAAGCATTATATAACCTCATTAAATATTTTGTACACTCTTTTCTATAACCAATGTTAGGAGTTTGGTGTTTCTTGTGGCAGAGACATCTTTTTATTTGTACTAGAATATGGAAGTCGAAAGCAAAATAAAACTTTCTAGACTGGCTTGTTGGATTCCAATAATATTCCCTCATTTCATTGTAATTTGATATAAATGCCAGGAGGAACAATTACACTGTTATTGCAGTCCCCATTTCATTTCTCCAGCAAAGCCTATTATTTATTTACTACCTCCTCATTGGGTTGTTTTCAGGCCCACGTCCTTAGTTAAATATAACCCTTTCTGCTTTCGGTGACTGTTAGGACATTTCATAGCTATCAGTGAGGCAGCTGTGACTCCTTCAGAGTTAAAAATGAACATTTCTGTCAAAAGAAGAAAACAACAAATGATACATATTCAAAGTACTAATGCTTTCTGCCAGATAGTATGGGTACACCTCCAATTGCCATCTAAAGGTTGCTGGAAAATGTTAAAGAGCATTTTGTCTATCAAGATTTTCTGGGCAAGAGCATTCAATACAGAACACTGTGTGAAGAAAGCTTCACCATATTATTTTTTGAGTAGTACAAATCGTTTACAAAATCTAAGTTTTAATTACCTCTGAGATTTACAGTACTGATTTGGCAGATCTCTCCCTGTTTTCATCACAGCAGGAGAAGGTGAAACAGCCTAATAAAGGTAGGTAAGTGTAATTGTTCATTACATGTTACAACTTCTAGAGGGGATTTCACTTGCTGCTGAAGGGTTGAGACAAGCTTATACTACAAGAAAATCTTAAATTAATAAATTCTCTCATATCTTGAAGCAGCAGTATGAAACGTGAAGGCACTCTAAGGTAGTGCTCCCCTAAACCCCGACTTCCAGGGTTATCAGACCACTCTGCTGTGGCTATCAGCTTTGACACTGACAGAACAACATCAAAAAAATTAAGTCTGAGACTGACAGAGAGAGCAAAGAATGTTACTGGTGTCAGCACGATGCTTCCTGACTACTGTTAAACAATAGGAGAAGGTTGGCAGTTGCTGGGCAAGAGGCGGCATACTTTTTCCCTACTATATTTGTTAATTAAAAAAAATCCAAAACAGTAGTATCAAATCAGATCTGTTGATGTAGAAATAGTATGAAAATTCTGAACTCTTTCACTGTAAAGAAAATAGGAATAAAATAGATGAATAAAAAATTTTGTTTAGAGACATTAATAAATGCAACCTCAAAAAGCAATCTCTTCCTGAAAGGCATCAGTCACTTTTGTAAGGAAATAATTCATTTTCTTCTGGAAGAAATAGACAATTTGACTCTTAATTAACAGCACTAACTCAAAAGAAGTATTAAGAAAGAGAACAGAGAACAAGAACTGAAATGGAATCATTATGTCTATAGAAGAAGATTAGAAGCCAAAGTATTAGAAATTCGTAAGACAAATTTGCAGTGGGTGATGATCAGAGTATATTTGGGAGAAAACGGGAGAATGGAGCAGGAAAGGGAAATGGAATATTTATGGAATGATAGAAAAATGAACTTAAATGGAACAAAATAATCAGGCCATTCAATGATCTGCTAAATTTAACTTCAAATGGAACCCTTCTCCTTTATTCTCATAGTCTTTTAGACTTTATTTATTGGTACCATAATGTATTTCAGGCTATCACATTAAAAAGGAGGTGCAAAAGAAGAGCAGGTCTAATAAGAACAAGCATGAAAGATAGTGGTTGACATGTGTCTGGTGTGACTAAAAGACTGTTAAATAAGGACTAAAAAGATGACATAAGAGTGATGCGTGAGTTTGACTGGCACAATCACAAGATTTTTTATGGAAGTAGTTTCAGGATCCCACCCTGAGCAGATGTGTCATGGATACTGCATGAAGATTATGCCATACTAGCCAGTGACCATTCCTAGGACACGGACTACTGCTGAGCACTGGAAAACATGTACCACTGGAATTGTGAGAAACTCCCTGGTGTAGAATTGGCTTCTGTCAACTAGAATTCTCCCAAAAAGTTCCTGGCCCTGTTTCATGGCCTGAGCAATACAGGCTGTACACCCACTGTCAGTCTGCACAAAGTCATTTGGGTTTGGCAGCTCAGGAGCTCCATGCCACATTAGTTTCAATACCTGGGAGGGGATCCTGGACTTGTTAGCACAAATGTAGCCTGACTCCAGAATACACAACAACAGTGTTTAAGCTGTTGTGTGTGTCTCCTTTTCCTCCATCAAGCTGTGACTCTAATACAACTTTGTACTAACAGACAATATTAAGAGGAACAAGTTTTCTCTGAAGCACTAATTCTCTTTTATTTCCTCTTCTTTACACTGATCAACATTAATTCTGAAATTTTTCTGATGCACTCTTTAAAGCATTAAAAAAAACAAATGAGGAACCAAAAAAAATTTTCTAAAACTAAAAATTTTCATATAAATCACACAGTCTTACTACTTCATTAAAACACAAAACTGGCTGTGCACAGGAGAGAAGAAAGCAGTTGAATCCTGAGCCAAGATGGCAACTGCAATGACAATTTTAATGTACAAAAAAGGTCACCACAGTGATGACCATCATGTGTGATGCTACAGCAATCATTATCAAGACATCCCACTTTTGCCTTGGGACATTATTGTAGAGCTCTCTCCCTTATACGCCAATAAGTATTTCTGCTAATTCATAGAGCTGAGAATAATTAGGCAGTATAAAAACAACAATAAGACATAACTGAGCTATCAGATCTATTCGATAATTCATAAAGGACCATCAATCTGTTGTCATGCAAGTCAAAATTTTATTGAGCCGTATCTCTCATTTTTAGATCCTTAGAGCAGAAATAAAATTCTGAATGGCTTTTCCAAAAATAATCTTCGGATTTTCATCAAGGGTAAAGCTTGTTTTCATTCAGAGGGGAAACACTGGAAGCTTACTGGCAAACCCTACAGATAACAGAAGGTCCACTCACACCAGCTTACACTGGTGACCAGGTCCCAGTATTTCCATCTCTTACGTCTCCCTACACTAAAGCCTCAAAAGATCAAGTAAAACTATCTTTTTAACACTGCAATATATGCTGTTAATGATTTGGTAACAACAGTACCAGAGAAACATTTGCTTTGTCTTATTTATATATCTGCTTGCCTATCCTATTTCTACCTCTCCTTACCTTCCTTCCACCTCTTCCCCAGACAAGAGGGTGTACTCACATTTGTGATGGTAGCTATTGCTTCTCTCTGGAGACCATAAAATATTGAAAGCAGAAGAAAAAATTAAAACACACAAAGCAATAAAGAAATCCTCAATCAACTCCAAAGGTAAAAATAAACAAATATTGGTGGAAAGTCTTAAATTTGATTCTAGTAATCCATAGGTATTTCTAGCAGTAAAATAATGTGGGTCAAACAGTTTTCCAGTGTAGTAATTAAGAGGAGAAAATAGTGCTACAAATTACAGTTATTACATCTGGAATGAATATGAAAACTTATGAGACTGTTTTCTCATTATAAAATGAAACATAAGAAACTGCTTTAGGAATATATCTTCCTCTTTTAGTTCACACATGTGTGAGTATATATCTATGTGTATATATAAAACTTCTACAATTAAATCTCAAAGTTTCATATTTTCTCAGAAAAAATAATTAGTTATGAAATGAAATGTCTTCTGTTCCCTTTTAAAGTGAAGGATATTTAAACTGAAAATATTTTCCTCATCCTTTTTCTAAAATTATGATTATCAGTCTGGATTTTGCTCTAAAAATGTGAGAGAACTTATGATGGAGTTTATTCTTGGGGGAAAAAAAAGCTGGTTTATTGAAACTGGAAAGAGATATTGAAACTAAAAGGTTCTATGAAATAGACTTGATTTGAAGAAAATGTAATTGCAATATTTCTGAAATCCAAAGAGAAGCATCCACTACCATGATCCAGTCAAATTTTTATATGCAACCAACAATACCAGTACCTACAAGGACTATTGATTTTATTCCAGCACGAGTTAGAACATGTAGTTTGGAGCATATGCATGAATGTTCCTCTATCTTTTTTTCCCCTGAATCTGATTCAGGAAGAGCAAATATTTAAATCTACATGTGACTGTCCAAATGATGTAGTCTGCTACAGACCAGCTGTTTTAAAGGAATAACAAATCACGATCAGGTGTATGAAACGAAATAGTTGCAATTTACAGCATTATGCCTAGAGGATATTTCATTTGGTCAGAAAATTTCTGCCAGCTCACCACCAGGATACCTGCAGTGTTTTGTAATAGGTAAGATATTGCAAAGGTAAAATATCATCAGATAGTACTCTATCTGATAAACATGGTCAGAAGCATACTTTTATTCCTCTTCAAGCAGCCCCCTCTTCATCTGGAAACTAGTGCTCTATAATTACACACCTTTCAAGTGAGACATGGTAATGGGCTGTGTGCACTCTGCTTGTCTATCATAATGCATTTTTGACTGCTACTTGAGAATAAGACAGAATTCATGAAAATGTAAGACACACATTCAGAAAAAAACACACGGATTTCTGTCATGCATGTCTTAGATTAAGGAAGTTTTTCTCTTGTGTTATTTATATCTTCCTTCGTGGTTCTACTTCCTTTATCCATGTATGAACTGTATGCATGCAGACTGAAAGATGGGTGGAAGAAGGGGCAGAAACTGATTAAAAATTTGAAGAAAAAAAAATTACATTGTCTAAATACAGACACAAAATAACCTGAAATAATAATAACAAATATTTACAGTTTAGATGCAAATGGCTAATGTATCTATTTTCTTACTCATGTATATGAAAATTTTAAACCAATTCTTAGTACTTAAAAAGCTCTTAAGAGCATCTTTCTATTATAATTTAAATATTACAGCGCATGCTGAAATCTCTGGATTTGGGACATTACTCATAAATATGTACACACACAGAGTTTTCTAGCACTGAACTAGAATGTTCCCAGACTTGCAGCAGAGCTTCTGTTTGGCCTACCTTTGGTCAGCAGCAAGCACATAATAATGTCTCACCTTTACTTTCATGGTTGACCTGAGGTGAATAAGAGCAGTCATTTCCATTTTCACAGAATTTTGTTGCTTTAACACAAAGCTATGTTAGCCACAACTGTGTTCATGAAAATATATGCTCTCTTTCTGGTAACTCCCCCAAATCACCTTATTTTAGTGAAAATGACACATAGATATGAAATGTCTAAACCTTTGTAATATTTCCATAAGTCAGATCATATAACAAAGGATTCTTCATTTTCTGGTATTTTTTCTCGTTGGCACTAATATAAATAATGATAAATAACCCAGAAAATATTGTTCAAAGATTGATCATTAACAGAAACAATAACACATTAGTAGCATTACACATTAGCCTCTTAGGAAAATAATTTCAACTATTAGCAAAAAATTCCTTACAAAATACCAGGAGTCAGCATTCTCTACAATATCTGCATTTTCACCACTTAAGACATCTTTCATTGGAGCTCAGCTCTAATGATTTTATTTCTTGCTCAACTCTTGAGTAGTTAAACATCTTTTAACAAGTCAGATGAAAAGCTTTGCATACAGCATTAGATTTTCTAAAGATTTTATTTCTTGGTCGTAAAGTTAAGCCCTCAATTAAAAAATATTTGAGATGTATGGTTGTTATTATTATTTTCATAATCTGATGCCACAGCATGCCTAAGATTATACTTGCAAGTAAGATATAAACTTCTGATTTCTTTCATTTTAATGTTCTGCCATTCTTATAGCTCTATTTCCAATAAAATTACCATGAGTACTTAAGCAACAACAGGAATAAACAGTAAAAGTAAAGAAGGGTTGCTTGTTGTATATTATTGCTTTCTCTAATCCCAGCACTTTGGACTATGTTACTGAGTCTAGCAATAAATTTTTTATAGCTATGATTATATCTTCAGCAAAACAAAATTTATGTACTTTTAATTTGGTCTATAAAAATGCATAGAAGCAATGGATAAAATTACTTCATCTGGTTTAGTGCTAAGGCCAGGAATTTTAGGATCATATCTCTTATCACCATGAGCCATCCTAAGTGCATGTACTGAGAACAAGCAAAGAAAAATCTGTTTATTTGACGAACATGAATGGACAGTTTGTATTAGCCTGTCAATAATTGTGTAAGATAGGTGAGAAAAGGAAGATGGCAGTTTCCAAACATTGCTTTAAAACAATTTCCTTTAATTGGAAAAAGAATGGAGAAGAAATTTCTAATGAATAGAAGTATCTTGGAATTATAAGTTAATTTTTTCTGAATATTTGCAGATTTCATATAGTATGTGAAACATATATATTTTTCTTTAATACTTTTCAGCATAAGTACAACAGAACTGTGTTGTGTCTATATTCACTTGATCACAGAAATTCTGAAGATGTGAGACCCTCCATGCCTGTATAGCCAACAGGTTTTCAGGTGTCTAATGTTTATACGTAAATCAAGTTCAGGAGAGACAATGGTGTTTTATGACATTTATTCCTTTTTATTCAAATTTTATTCCAGGGATAAAAATCAAAGATATTTATTCTCTTTAATTAGTGCTGATAGAAACATTTCTATTGCAGCACATTTCTAAAAGTCCATCCTGAAACAGGTGGATACTTAGTCCTGCCATAAGACATGCTCATGTCAGAGTAACATTTTGTTAACAATCACATATTTCAGATTTTACAGGGAATACAGTAAAACTGGTAATGACACTCTTTCCACCCAAGTAACCTACTCTGCCTGAAATTCCAAAAGGTCGTTGAGACTATGATTTGCATGGCTATCCTTGACCCAGCATTTCTCTGTGTTCACAGTGAAACTCACTGACCCTCCCCAAGGAATGTAGACCAGCTTTAAAATTGTGCCAGACTTGTAGAAAGGCACCTCAGACGACTTCATGGACAAGTACTGTTTGTCTTACCAGAAACCCTGGAGTCTCCTCTGTAGCACAACATTTTATGGTTCACACTCCGTACATGTTAACTTGTGATAGAAAAAAATGAGGAGAGGAGGAAGGGCAAAGGAAGCTGCAGGTGAGGATCAGACTATTGCTGAGTTGCACAGTGAATTAAGACCTCCTGAAGATGTAAGTAATCTGAGAGATAACAGTGATCACTCGTGCTCTCTTTGTCAGTACCTTCCTTTCCTAAGAGCGATTCTCACCAATCTGCAGCCCCTACGTAATTCCAGTATGCAACAGAGACGCTTATGTACATTTTAAGTGATAGACCATGGTAATGAGATGAGCAGAAGATATTATATGCCTGGATTTTGCTTACATTTGGGAAGAAATTCTGTCTATGAAGGAAAAAGCAGCTGTTTCCTCATCAGGGTGAACTTATGTATCGTGGTCTGGAGAGGGGAAGGACTTCATTACTGATGGCTTATTTATGTTCATTTATTTTTAAATGGCATCTGTCTGAAGCTGTTCAGTGTTTGGAGCGTGAAATTAAGTCTCAGGAGAGATGGATTAGATGATAGAATGCTAGGGAGTCAATCAAAAGTTCACATTAAAAGTGGTTTACCCTATAAGCTCTAAGAACTTATCACAAAGCTTCCCAGCCTGTCATTTGCTAGTTGCAATTGTTTTTAAAATCCTGTATCATAAGATATGTGTAGATATACATATATAAAAAGAGAGAGAGAGAGATCAATATATATAGATATATAGATCAATATATATAGGTATATAGATGATCTATATATATATGACATGTTTCCTTTCATACTACTGGCATGCATGCAGTATGAATACTATGTTATATTTCATGTAAAGACAGTATTGTTTTCTTCTTTCCTAATGAAAATATTTAATAAAGACAAAAATACCATATAAACCACTCAAATGCCAAATATCATCTCACACCAAGAGCATTTGTCTTGAATTCTTGCCTGATATGCCATCCTTTTTCCAGCCAGTATGTCTACTGTAGTAACCTCCACTTTTTCTATTATATTATCGTGAAATAAAATCTTAAATGATACTAGTCTTTGAGACATTTTTGGAAGGAACAGAGAAAGAAGGACAGTCTAATTAAATGTACTCACTGTTGATGGCAACTCAACATTTTCACTTCCATAACTCCACTAAAAAAGTTCAGATGAAACATGATTCTTAATAATCAGAGACACAAGAGCACTATAGAGCTGTGGTTTAATATTATTCTTTGACTTGACACTGTTGGGGAATACTTTTTCCCCTGAAATATATTTAATAAAGTAATAGCAATCAAATTGCTATAGTAAACTAATAGATATAATGAAACTCTATTAGCACCCAGAGACTCCTAAGAGAGCAAGGAGGCAATACATTAATTTAGAAACAATTCTTTCATTAATTCGTTGTATTCCTCTTTCATAATTCTCACATGCAGTCACGGTACAGCACATGTGAAAGCAACAGGTGAGAAAACAGGGGGAACATTTAAGGTATTATTTAATCAGTAGAGGGAGGAGTTGTTAATCTTTAGGAAGGCATCATAAATGTCACTTCTGATTTGTCCAATTCCCTCCCTTTTTTTATTTGAACCTTTGTAAGCCCACAGATGCTTTCTTTAGTGGGGAAGGAAGGGATTGGCTCTCACTGGGAAGCACTGCAAGAGAGATGATCTATCAGCAGTTTATCAGACCAGCTCTGGGTTTTAATGGGAAATGCAGTGGTGGGATCATCCCGTCACCAGGGGCAATAGCCTGGAAGTCTACAAGGAGATATCATCAGTTATTGCAGACTCACCCCAGTGACTCCATCCTCACATAAAGAAGGGGAAAAGTCTGCTGGCCCTGCACAAAAAACATCCATGTGTGAGGAAACGATGAAGTTAAAATTTGTGCATTTTAGCATATTATTAGTTTTTGGTAATTATGTTTGAACAGGATTACTTTCTGACTCTTACAAGGAAGCATCTTTACTGGACCCAGTAGCACCACCAACTCATATATGGTGCTTAAAATGGGATTTTTATCTCATTTGATCTGAATAGAGCTGCAATCCATGAAGGAAACAGGTCCCTTCAGCAAATGCGTACTCAGGAGAGAGCCCTGAAGTGACCTCTGTTGGCCAAGTGCTGATCTAAATACTCTACCTGACCCCTGAAAAACATCTCATTTTTTTCATGGTTTTCAGGACATGCTGAGGGCCAGCTGCTTCTGCTGGGGCTGGCTGAGGAGGGAGTTTTCTCTCATTAATAATTAAACATATCTTTATCACCTGTGCAGATCATTCTTATTTGTGGGGAGAGGGAGGAAGAGATCTCCAACCCCCCAGCTTAGTATGATGCAAAGTTTGGTCCCTGAATTTGTGTGTTTCATTAGCAGGCTGGGAGATTGTGATTCACATAGCTCTAGTCCTAAAAAGTTCTGCATTTACTATTTGATGCATTGATCCTTTCACTTAATAGCTAGCCCTTAAGCCATAATAACTTACAGATATATGCATTTATTCTACAGTACTCTGAAAGGCCTTTTTAAATATTCATTCTATTCTGCTAAATAAGCAGCCATCCTTTCCAGGAGGCCTGTGATTAACGCTCCTTTCATCCATCACCCCTACACACTGCCTTTGGGAAAGCCTGATCTGCTTGCACCTCCAAAAAATATAACTTGAACCAGAACTTATTTTCCCTACTGCTGCTACTGCCAAGTTTCAGGACTTTAGGCAAACCACTTGACCTTGCTGCATCTCACTTTCCTCTCCATTAAAATGAGGATAGTGCCTAGCTTCATAAAGCATGTCAGTTCTACAGATTAAAATGAAATGCTATGGATGAGCTTAGTACAATGATTCTATACACCATGGAAATTTCATCCTTTAAGATTATGCCAATGACAAAGCTGTCAAGCCAAAACTGCTCCTGGCAGCCAAAATCTTATATCAGCACTATGGCCCAGTGCCATCAGCAGGGCTATAAGTAAGGGAAAGGACACATTTATTCAGCTCACTTGACAGGATCATCATCGGTAGCTGGACTACCAGGCTTTTTTTTCTTTTTTCAAATGAACACAGAATATAACCCAGTCTTAATTTATACAGGTAACACAAGGAAACACAGGAGGTATATGGAGAATTCCCTATTAAAAAGCAAGTTGGCAGCACAACACACTGTTCAGAAATAGTTCTAATAATAGTTCTAATCTAATGCTGGTTTAAAATGGTGACCTGCCTATTTGGCTAAAAATTCTGAGTACTTATATTTAGAATATATAATGGGATAATTATTTCTAAGTGGAATAAGTTTAATTGTATAGTAAATTAATGAGTAAAAGGCTTCTTACTGTTGTTTAATAAGTATGAAGGAAATACGCTTAACTTTTCATATACTGTAGTCAAATTGCATAAGCAGTAAGTGCACATTAGATGTCGTATTTATTACATCAAATCTGTGAACACAGTTAATACATTAACATTTAAAAAGGTAGCCCATGGCAAGTCAATTTCACAGCAATTAAAACTGAAAAACTGGTAATTGACATTTGATAAGTGTGTTAATTGATATCAAGCTTGCAATAGCTAACATGTTAAATGTCAATTAAATCCATGTGTTTTTACAATTAGAATTTATTAATAAAGAATCTAATTACAAAATGTTGGTTATGTCAGTTTATGTTAATTATGTAACAACTACATTTATAGTGGAAAAGTTTCTTCAGTCATCAACAGCACTTTAAAAATTTCCCTAATTTTTAACATTCTGCATTGCGTATGTTGCCATTTTTTTTCTGTTTTAGATGTAATGGGGTGGGAGCGGGGGGCATAGCTTAAAAGCGTAGAACCACTGGTCCAGTCTTTTCTATAGTTTTGTAAGAATACATTATGAAAATGTTCTATATTAAAGTGGATAAGTATTCAGTAAAGCCAGGAAATTAATTTTTGTTATTGTTCAGTAAAAGACTGAAGGCATCAGTCAGAACCATAAGCCACAGTGCAGAAAGCAGACAACTAAGAGAAATTAATGCGGGAAGAGAGCATCAGGCACCACAGAAAGGGAAAGACCCAGAGAAAAGGGGAAGAAGAAGGTTAAAAAAAGATGTTTAATATCCTCAAGGCACATAGAGGGAATTAGGAGAATTACAAGGAGGGGAAAGAACTTGGGTAAAGTGAAAGGCAGAAGAAAAAGAAACCAAATTTCTATGCTATTTCTTTTTCACGGTAATACTTCTTCGAATTTGTGTAAAGGTAAGAGAGCTCAAATCAAAGCAAGAAAGCAACATTCTTTTACTGATACCCTCAAATGCAAATATTAGTGACATTCATATTGGGCTGTATTAACAGTTCAAATTCTATAAAAATAATTTTCCTTTAATTTTCACTATTTTTATATTTTAAGCTTCAAATCTTTGGCTGCTGGTTTGGAATTTGAGTAGACACTGCTTTGCACATTTTAAGATCACCACCAACAAAGGTCCCCTTACCTAACAAAATTAAAATTGGTCTTGTTTGTTTTTTCAGAACACTTGTTTCGATTGTCACTTCTGCTATTGCAAATTCTACAGCTTACTTTGCTTTTAATTTGACACTAATAGGGAAAAATTGATTTTATTTCCACTTATTTCCCAGCTTGTCACATGTTCATCTCCATTTGGGACAACATGTAATGCTGTCTTCCTTCATTGTGAGAATGAAAATCAGGTTTACACGAAAGCAAGATTTTGTCAGGAAAGAATGTTTTGGCCTGACAATATCTGTAACTGAATTCTTACAGACGAATGCTGAGCTGAACGTATTTAAAAATTAACTTCTTTTGAAGTCTGAAGTGCAACACATTTTGGTACCTTTAAATTAAAATTGATCTAGCAAAGCAGAGTGGCAGGGTTTTTTGTTGGTTTGGTTTTTTGTTTTGGTTTGGGTTTTTGTTTTGTTTGTTTGTTTGTTTTGTTTTGTTTTGGGGTTTTTTGTTGTTGTTTTCTTAATTTATTTTTAAGGAGATTTTTATCCCTTTGTCAACCAAATTTAAAATTCAGGAAAAAAAGGTGTACTTCAAAATTCTTACAGAACTGTCACGCCATTCATGAAAGAAAGGCAATAAGACAGGGTTTTGATAAAAAAAGATAAAAGAAGAAAAAATTGAGAGGAAGTGGTAAAAAGCTGTTCTATAGGCATACATAAGTAATAATTTGCAGTATTTGTTTAACTAATGTTTAGTAAAACCCCATGTCTTTGGCACACAGTTCTTCTGTAGCCATGCATCTCATGTACTCTGAGCTGAAAAATTTAGCAGCGGCCTTTCCTCAATATCATGATAGAATCACCAGGTTCTTAGTTGATAACCATTCCCACATGGCTCTGCTTGCTTTAGTTCTGCTACTCTAACTGTGCCTCTAAGGTTTAGAGGTTCTCTCGAGCTTGGCTGCAAGTGGCTGTGTGGCTTTGCTCACACCATATTTCCCTGCATGACCATGACTGGCAGAACAAGAACCTCCATGTGTCTTGGCTCTGAGAGAGGTCTGGAAAAACCATCAAGGACTTGAAATTTTATGTAGCATATATATATACTTATATATATATATTTATATATATATATCTTTTTTTAGATGGCATTACTACTTTAGAAATCATTATTAAAGGATGGCTAGACCTCCTTGGTTTATAACCACATGAATGTTGGGGCCATCATACAATCTCAAATCCCTTGTGCTTCTTTCATTCTTAATTCCTGTGTTGCAGTGTGCTGTGCATATAGTGCTGTGGCATCCCTGCATAGCCTACAAATCCCAGAAGCTGTGAGCTCTCCACAAGGAAGGGGATGAACAGAGGAATATTAGGATGTATAGCATACCCCATGGTGTAGGCTGGACTGCCATAATGGTCCAGTGTGCTGAAAGATTAGAACCTGTTTTAAAAGCATTTTTAAAAAAAATCATGCTTCTCAAAAGGGAAAACACTGAAATTTGGGGTCACAGAAAAAAAAATTTTAAATGTTCCTAAAACTCCCTCTGAAAAAGATTCCTTATTGCCCAGAGGTCATAACATTTGGCTGAGAAAAGGTTTTTTATTTAATTCAGGTATTATTCTCCCAGCCTATACAGGTACTGCACAGCCACTGTCTTGCATGTGAATGCAAGAGAAAACATGAGAATGTTTCTTAATGGGATCCAGTGTCATAAAGAAAGAGCCACTGAAACAGAAAAAAAGTGGACCTATAGCCTTGGGCTTTCTGGTCTGTATGAGTAATGCAAAACCCAGTCACCAGCTTTTCTGGGTCTCAAAGTGGGCTCTTGCTCTTGAGTTTAGAACCCGATCGCCTTGCAAGTGTCTCTTTCAACAGCTTCTTCTTCATACTCATATCATCCTTGTCAAGTCTTCTGATGGTTAGTGAAAACCAACATGACAGAAATGAGAATTTTCCTAATTATATGTTCATGGAATATCTCTGATCAGAACTAGACAGTTCTATCTGAAGATTAAATCCTCAGCTTTGATTCCTGTGCAGCTTTGTGGTGTTTCAATAGCCAGGTTTTTTGGGCCACTCTTGCACCAGTAAGGCTGGAGGAAACCTTCCAAGCTCCTCCGTAACATCCTTTATATGGCATTTCAAGTATCCTCGTAACTTCTGCTGCTGCTATTAATACACTTGAGATACTAAGCTTCTCCACAGATCTAAAATTCCATCTTATATACTACAAAGGAAGACATAATAAATCAGAAAATGTTACAGCTCTTAGCTGTGGAATTCCAGTGAAAATGCACGCAGACCTACTAGATTGAAGTAGTTATTTCAATTTAGGAATAATTTCATGTCACTTTAAATATATGGCTTTTAAAAGTTTATTTTTAATTCTGCTCATATATTAATATTATGGGTGATACCGACATAAATATTGATTTGTCAATCAGTACTTGAGAATCTCTGTCAATGAAAAGATATTTTTAGAATAAACATAAAGACTATGTTCAGGCTTATTTATTTCTTGACCTGGATACCTCTGAGCACATTTATGCCACCTAAATCTTGAAGACTTTCTGAATAGCACCTAAGGAAACAGCCTTTCATCTTTCTGTGCATAGATGCAAGTTTTGTCCAAGATCTTGTCACCCATTTTCAGTTATCGCATTCCTTTCAGTAGCTTTGGTACCAGAACCCAGATGGTCGATGCTAAACCTGACATCCTAATCTCCTCTGGCTGTATGACTTATGTTTTTGCATCTTTTCCTTTCCAAGGATGGAAGGTAAATCGTCTTTCTTGCTTCCAAGGTCTTTCAGCAGTGTTTCTCAGTTCTGTTGAAGGTTAAGAATGAAAACAACATAGATTTTAAAATATTTTCTATTATATAAAAGAGGAGGTAGACAACAGGAATTATAAGATCAATTAATGTATTATCAATTTTAGATAATTTCCTTCAAAATTTTATTATTTTTATCTCTAGATCTATTCTCTTTAGTGACAGAAAAGTAGAAATAGTTTTTAAATGGTTTTTTTTCTGTCTCTAAAGTCTTTAGAATAATTTTCTTCGGTTTAATAAAGTTGTTCAAAATATCTGCAACATTATTAGGCCCAGTATTTAAAGAATTCAAATGAATCTTCAAAGTGCTCAGCTTATGAGATTTGCAAAATTAACTTTGTAATTACAGTATGCAACAAAATACAGAGCCAACAGGTATTTTCCAAATGAATGGAGTTCATTTCTAGCATTAAACATTATGTATCTTGTCTCAGATAATTTTGGCTTTCCTGAGGATGGGTTCTGTAATAGAGACAGGTTTCCCAGCCATTACCTCTACAGAAAAATATCAGAAACTACTTGATAGACTGCATATTGTCAACCTGTTCATTTCAATATCTACCTGGTTTTGAGAAGTGAATTCTGAAGGACAGATCCTATTTACGAAAACGCAAGTCTTGTTCTACTTAGAAGCCCTGCTTGAAGGTTGCTAGGGTCATCTTCTCATCCCTTCAGTTTTGACTGAAAGGAAAAAAAAGAAAGAATCTTTGAAAACATAACTTTCTGCTTTATTATTAGGGACCGTGGTTTTGTAACATATCAGGGACAATGTGTAATGGGTTTTTGATGTAGAAACCCGCTCTTCTTTTATCTCAATACATAGGAATTATGTATTATGTAGAGATTGAGGGCTGGGGGTGTTTGACTTTTTCTTTTCACATATGACATTCTGACTGTATGTAAATCAAGAAAGTAAAATTTAATTCCTTTTTAGCTGCTGATGAGAGCAAGGATATTCTTTTTTTGTTCACATTGATTTCTACTTTTTTTTTCTTATTATTCCTCCTGTCTCCTTCAGGCAGCCTTTAAAACACAGTGCTGTCATATTTAACAATCAAAACATGAAACTATCCTACATGTCTAAGAGTCCGGTTCTTTCACTGAGTAGTAAATTACTCAGTTCCTGAATCTAAAAAGCATGAGTAATCAAGTCAATAGTAACACAGAAGTAAATTTTATAGAGTACCACACTTCCTGATAATATTTACTGGGTAGATATCCTTTTTACTCATCATTCACACCTGCCAAATGCTATATTGCCCTGCATCCACAAATACACTTACAAAATCATGTCACCTCCTATTTAAACTTTCATTTTTACGCATAAAATTATGCTGGAGGCAGACAGATTTGCATGAGTGGATAAAAGCATAAATTTAAAGAAGAGTTTTTAAAACAAACACACATCATTTAATATCCAGACCCTTTATTAGTAATGTTGGAGATGGTGACATGAGAAACCAGAGTCAGACTGAATTTTGGGGCAATACGTGTTCACGCATTAGAGAGGCCAACATCCAGTTTTGCACCTTAAGTGAATTATATCAAGGAATTAAGGTGGCAGGATGGTAACTGAAATCATACAAAGCTGTACAAAACATAGTCAATATATAGACCTTCATCCTCAGTTAAGTAATTTACTGGAATAAAAGCAGGAGAAATCAATATTATTAGGAGTCTTATTTTTCATGTTTCATTCTTACACTTTTGAAAGATGTTAGAGGTTTGAGGAAAGGAGAAGAATTTAATAGAGACCATAAGATCCTGGAAACCTTTTGATTGCAATTATCTGGTTTGCTCCATTCACAGCCATTGCATGGTTCAACATGCACCTTTAGCAGCTCGCCATATAAGTGTATCTGCTTAGTAAGCTTCAGAGAGAAAGAACGCAAAGGATCTCTAGCTCTAAATGTTCACACTAGTGTATTTTAGCTTTGACACTCCAGTCAGGCTTTAGCTAGTGGGCACAAAAACTGAGATTCTCATGACTAATTTGCCAGCATGTTCACAGAATCACAGCCTGGTGTGGGTTGGAAGGGACCTTAAAGACGACATTGTTCCAACTGCCTGCCATGGGCAGAGACGCCTTCCACTAGACCAGGTTGCTCGAAGCCCCACCCAGCCTGGCCTTGAACACTTCCAGGGATGGAGCATCCACAACTTCTCCGGGCAAACCTGTTCCAGTGCCTCACCATCCTCACAGGAAAGGATTTTTTCCTAATATTTAATCTAAATCTAGTCTCTTTCAGTCTGAAGCCACTCCCTCTTGCCCTGTCACTACATGCATATAGGGACTATTTGTCCTTCTCCATCTTTCTTGTAGCTTCCCTCGGGGTTCTGGAAGGCCACAATTAGGTCACCCCAAAGCCTTGTCTTTTCCAGGCTGAACAATTCTCTCAGCCTTTCCTCATAGCAGCGGTGGTCTATACCTCTAATCATCTCTGTGACCTCCTCTGGACTTGCTCCAGTAGGTCCATGTCCTTCCTGTGCTGGGACCCCAGAGCTGGAGGCAGCACTGCACATGGGGTCTCACCAGAGCAGAAGGGCACCCTCACCTGCTGCCCATGGTGCTCTGGATGCAGCCCAGGACACATTTGGCTTCCTGGGCTGTGAGTGCACATGGCTGACGCATGTCCAGCCTCTCCTTCACCAGCACCCCCGAGTTTTAGCAGAGCTGCTCTCCATCTGTTCATCCTCCAGCCTGGATTGACACCAGGGATTGTCCTGACCCAGGTGCAGCATCAGCATTTGGTCTTGTTAAACCTCATGAGATTTCCATGGGCCACCTCCTGCGCTTGTCTAGGTCTCTCTGGATGACATCCCATCCTTCAGGTATGGAAGACCTTTTAACCTTCATACTCGGCAATGAAAATACATACTATATTCTGATTCCACTAAAAGTCTTTCTCGAAACATCCTTCTCCTTGATTCTAAGATATGTTCCTGAATCCACAAGAAATTATTAACTGAATATACTTGCAGAAAACTTATAATTATTGGCATTTTTATTATATTTTCTAAGTCAATTATTGGGGGAAACAAAAAACAAACAAAAAAACCCCAAACAAATTTTAAAAAGTGCATTGCAATGGACTTGTTTAATTAAAGATTTGTTTATTTTTATTTCATAGCAGTGGTATCTCGAGAAGGATTGGAAAGGGAGAAATTCAGTAATCAACTATGCCATACCTAGTAGGTATAATCTCTACTGCAGCTTGTTTTTCCTTTCTGCTTGCAAATTAGCCCACTTCCAGAAGAGAAATTAATTCTAATTTAACAGCACTAAAAGCCTCTTGATGTTCCTATCTGGACACCCTCCAGTCTTTGAGGGAATTATGTCATGTGTATGGCTGTTTTCCAGCTTCTTCCTGCTTTCTAAAACTATGATGTCCTAAAGAGAAAATTTATTTCTTGCAACCTTTTGGAAACAGAGCAGATAATTAACTATTGCTTTCCTTTAATGCTAATTTTGGAATATTGCTACTCTGTATTTGAGTCCACATTTAAATTTGGGACATTTAAACAAAAGCAAATACAAACAATCTTGTAAAAATATGATTAATTTTTGTCTGACATATAGGAAAATGAAGAAACAATGCTCTCAGTGCTTTATCCACTTAGAAAATAAAATATAGTTTGGGCACTGCCTCAGTTATTCTTACGTTATTTTCAATTCTTGCATTATGAAAAATGGAAAAACAGGATCTGTAAATAGCTCAATGTTTTTTTCCAGTAGACTGAATCAGATTTAAAAAAAAGAAAATCAATAAAAATTTTTACTCAGATTTCAACAGAAGCCCTTCACAGTCTGTTCAAGGTCATCAAGCCTTTTCCATTTTCAGCTTATAGTTTGAAATAAGCACCCTTTATTCAGTCAAGTACCTGTAAACTTGAGAGCACATTAATCTGCACCTGAATTTTAACCTTGAGAGTACTGGTTTGATGGGTTTTAATCAAAAAACACAGTTGATGTGCTCTCTATTTTATTTTCTGTGGCGTGGAACTACAAATATTAAAATATTAATGTATGAAGTATTATATTTTCTCCATGAAATATCACACTTTTTTGACTTCAGTCTTTCTTGAAGAATTGTCATACATATGTTCATATAGAGCATACCACTGTAGAAAGGTTTGGGGCCTTGTTTTCTTTTTTTTAATGTTGTTGTTGTTTAGAAAGGTCTTCTTAAGGATGTACAACAGAATTACCAGACCTAAAAAATATCACAGAATCACAGAATGGTTTGGGTCAAAAGGGACCTTAAAGATCATCTAGTTCGAAACCCTCTGCCATGGGCAACATGACCAGACTGCTCAAAGCCACCTCCAACCTGGCCTTGAACATGTCCAGGGATGGAGCATCCACAGCTTGTCTGGGCAAACCTGTTCCAGTGCCTCACTACCTTTAACAGTAAAGAATATCTTCCCAGTATCTTATCTAAACCTGTCCTCTTTCAGTTCAAAGCCATTCCCCCTTGTCCTGTCTGTACATGCCCTTGTGAAAATTCCCTCTCTATCGCCGTGTGGGTGTCGATGGAGAAGCTGCTGCTTGTTCCAAGGGGAACCGTAGCAAAGGAACCCCTGGAGGTGCTTCTTGACACCTCGCAAGTCAGCTCTCTCACCCGTGTGATGGAAACACGCAGCCACGCTCACACTGAGCCAGCTAGCTCAGGTGGCACTAGAAGCAAATGAGAAAGAGATGGCTCCCGCTGGAGCACTGGAGTTTATTGTTACCTCGATGCTGTCCCAGACGAGAAGGGGTGCGTTTCCGGTCCGTATACACTCATAAAGGGGTACAGCAGGGAGGCAGGGTAATGCAAGAACCAATGGGGATAAGGAGGGGGCTGAGTGGGGGCTGGATTACATCCTCCTAAGGGATACAAAGGCGTCTGGCTGCTGCCGATCAGACAGACCGAATCTCCCTAGGGTCACAAGATCAGTGGAGGGGGCCTTTCTCACTGAGGTAAGGGGGAGTCTTACACTTTGGAGCCTGTCCACCAGCAGGCCCCCTCTGTACCTGGGCTCTTTGGCCCTCCAGCCACAACAGCTGCTGGTTCAGCCAATGCAACACCTCTCCATCTTCCTTGTAGCTTTTTTCAGGTTCTGGAAGGCCACAAATAGGTCACTCCAAAGCCTTCTCTTTTCCAGGCTGAACAAACCCAATTCTCTCAGCCTTTCCTCTTGCAAGAGGTGCTCCATCTCTCTGACCATTTTGGGGATCTGAAGACACAAATTTATAGCCCACCACAGAGGTCTGACAACCAAAGTCTTCATTGGAGGGAGGTGTGGGATTCAGTACGATCACTGGCATGAGAAAAAAATATCCTGCATTTACTTCTATGATGGATTAGAAATAAGTTATGAGAAGTATTTAATGACATGGATGACTGTGAACTCAATATTCCCAGAGCCTTTTCTGATTTCTGTGTTTCTAAGGAGGAAATATGTTGTAAAGCCAATCATTCTGCCTCCTAGTGCTGCGCTTCACTAGGTTTGAATTTAAAAAAAAGTAAAAAAGAACCTTCATTTGTTTTGCACTGGATTTGTTGAGGCCCAGGAAGATGCTGGGGTTAAGTCACTAATGACCTTATATGTGCTATCCCACTTTGGAAGGTAAAAGGCTATTTTTGAGGCATTCAGTTTTGAGGAAATGGCTTCTTTCTAAGGCAGTCTTCTACAAAATCAGAATTAGAACCTGGTCTGGTTTGGACACATTTCAGATCTAATTGTATCACTTGCAGCTATTTCATCATTTAGAGATATCATAGTGATATAAAATAAACCCATGGGATTGTTTTTTAGATATTTTTCTCTGGTTTTTTTTTCCAGAAGCAAGAATGAAGAACCAGTCTGAGCCACTGGTCACTAGGGCTGGTAAAAGCCTGTCAGAGCTTAAAAGGTAATGCCGTGAGATAATGAGAGGGGGAACTATCTATCTTTAGATGAAAGTTCTCTTCAGACTAGATCTGGTACTTCCTAAAGTTAAAACCTACTTTAATGTCAATTCTCAGACTTTACAGTTTACTTGAGAAAGCCAGCAGGGACATGGAACTGTGCATGAAGTGAATTTTTCAGTCTCTGCTACATCGGCCCTACAGATGGGTAGAACTGTAGAGTTGTTTCTCCCCACCATCCAGGAAACTGCTGCATTTTCTAACAGATTTTCCATACATAATTGCATTGAATTCCAATTTATTTTCGATTTTTTTCTCTCTTTTTACCCTTACCCCTCTCTTCTAGTTTTTTTTCAAGTGCTCTTCACTGATTTACTATTAAAGTGTTCATCAACATATCTGGATAGGGAGTACCCCTTGAATGACTTCTACAGTATATTTCAATCATAAAAAGTAAGCCAAGGAGGACCTCAACATCCAGCTAAGTTTCATCTCAACAGCATAAGAAACAACTAGGCTCTGATGGCTGTCAGTGATACAAAATACTTCTTACTGTAAACTAAGGAACTTAAATCTCCTCAGAAAAACATTAATGCATGTTTGCGAGGCAAATGGGAGCTTATTAACTACAATTTAGCTTCTTTTTACAAGTGAGAGGAGTAGAATATTTCTTCTCTTATTTATTTCCCTTTTTTTCATTTTGACAGAACCTTTCCACTTTCAACATCTTTTTTTAAACCTACTTACAAAGCCATTTATATTTTCACGCTTTTAGTAGATTCTCTCAAAATTCCTGTGTACCTAAAAACAAATGAAACAAATGTAGTACATGTAACAACTAAGCATTGCACTGTTCCATTTTTAAATGTAGGAGTCATTTAGGACCTTTCTTAGATAACTGCATTTTAAGATTGACTTAATAGTCTTCTGGGCACTACTTTGAAAATACATTATTTTGAGGATTGCTTCCTTGGGGTATTTTTTTGTACGTATACCACATATGTGCAGCAGAGCCAATGGTAATGCAAGGCTGACTTATTTTTTAACATGGTAAAAAATAAGGAGAAAAAAATCAGAGTATTGCATTTAGTATAGTTATGCAGGATCGCACAGTTGGTTTACAGTGATTAAAAAAAATGGCAAAAAGCTAAAGCTTCACATCAAACACACAAATAAATGCATCAATTGTTGAGCAACTCACTCTCTTTTGCAGAAGCTCAGTTTATTCGGGCAATGATTTCCAGCAGGATTGTGACTTGTTCGCCATGGTGATTCCTGTCCTCCCATGACAATGGCCACATGATTTCAAATCACTTAGAAAAATTCCTCACAACTTACAAAATACACTGCATCTAACAAGATGTAGGGCTCTAAGAGACCAAACATGTTTCTACAACCAGTGTGGGGAGCAAGTATTACACATGGTAGCCTTTGGAACATCAAAGCAAGTTTTTCATATTTTCCCTAAATCTTCTTCATCCTTCTAACACACATTATATCCCACCATTCCACAGTGTGTTCCAAGCTCTTCACAGAGTTTTTGCCTCCTGTGATACAAAAGAATGGCTCATCATCTTCTCCAGCAGATAACAAATCATGAAAGAACTTCTGGATAAAGAACATAGTTTCTGGATGTTTTCTGTCTAAGACTGCACAAACTTCTGATGGAAGAGGTGCCAGAGATGGAGCTGCTTGGACAGAGGCAGAGCAGATGGCAACTGAGCTCACAGCCCTCCTGTGCCAGAGCAGCATCAGTCCGTGGGTGAGAGTTTGCTGATGGAAAATCCGTAGAGGGACAAACTTATCCTGCTGTGACTTTGGAAGATACTCAAAGAAATACCACAAAGTTCTGCAGCTGTAAAGCTTTCCTGTTCAGTAAATGATAGTTAAGATGACTGTTCTGACTACAGACACATTCATCCAGAGATTTATGAGCACAAGGATAACAAAAAAATAAAATACAAATTAAAAAAGACACATGAAAATCACAGGTGCCAAAACTAATGGAGAAAAAAAGGCACACATGCCAAGAATACAGTTCTAGCTTGACTGTGGTATGGTGAAAACCACTTCTACAATCTCTTAATCTTGAGTCCATGTATGTATATGCACAGGGACATATTAAATGCCAGAAAACATTTTTAAGATAAAGCACAGTTGCAAGTGGTTGCAGGTGTAGCATGACAAAGATCAGGGCATGGCAACTGCAAACATCTGAGAGTGTGGTGCCTACTCTGGGAAAACAGTTATAGAAATCAGACTTTTAATGGACTGTCAGTAGAAAGTACTGACCTTAACAGGACAATAATTAAAAGGTAACTTTAATTTGCTCCCAAAAATTAGACCTTCCATAGTATTCTGAATTGTTCTCAAACACAGTGATGTTTAAACAGGAAGTATGTATGCATTTAGATGTGCCTTTCTTTCTAAAGAAAGCAAGAAAGGTTTTAAAAGCCTTGTGGTATTTTTGTATATTTCAAGTTATTCATGTTAAAAATCATCAAAAGTAAAAATATCACATTCGCTCTTGGGAAAAAAACCCCACAGCAGAATCAAAGAAGAATGTGAATAAAAAAATAACTGTAAGAAATCTATTTCAGAAGTACGAAGTCCTACTTTAAATTCCAGTAGAGAAATACAGACTTGTAATGAAACTAATGTAATTAAACACCTCTTAATACACTAGAGGTGACCCATAGAGATAACCTTGTATCTGCAACCTCTGTGTCTACCCATGTGAATATGCTTCCTTCCTTTACACATGTGACTGGAAGAATTTCTCCTCTGGTTTTATTAGGTATTTCAAGACTTTCATCTCATTAAAAAGCATGTTAATTGCCTTTGCTTTTTGATCATATAGAAAATTGAGCCTGTTGGTAGAAGAATTGTATTCTCAGTGATGCAAATCAATGTTTTCCAGACAGACAATTGAAAGGAGTCACTCTTCAAAAAAAAACAGAAAAAAGAAAAAAGAAAAGTGTAGTGCTGGTGTTTAGAACTTTGCATTTATTTGTAACATCAGAAACCTACAATTCTGACTGCCAAAATATGAGCTTCAGAGTTCAGAAGCCAACTCCAGGGCAATCTACAGGATAAGTCAGACATAATTCCATATGGGGCACATGCCAAATCACACATATTGCATGTACACTAATTGATCGTTACAGAAACCCCTAACTACTGGTGGAAAGAAGCAATGTGACAAAACCAGACACCATTGCAGCTCCAAAGAATTCTCTGGAGCAATGATAGTTTTACCAGATGCCTATCTGTCCTCATATTTTACAGCTTGGTACTACAAAAAAAAAATGCTGTCTCTCATCAATTTTCAGGAGAAAAAAATCCCCAACCCACCAAATAAAGCCAAAGTAAAAATTCCAATTCAATGGAACAGTTCCAGCAAAAATTTTCTTCAACAAGTACAGTGATTTCAGAAAAATCTGCACATTAATTATTTTGTCCTGGGAACTCAATTTTCACCAGTAGTAAAACTACTTTTACTTAAATCTTCAGGTCAAATATTTCTCTCTAGGTTTATTCAACTCCAAAGGTTCATTTACTATAATAGTCTCCTCCCATGTCGTGTGGAACACATGCTAAATGACTCAGTTTACATTGTATAATTAATTGTACTCTTGAAACATTTCTAAAAAATTCTGGACACAAATAAAGTAGTCAGTATCTGTTAATGTTATGTTAAGGGATACCAGCTGCAGCCTATCATAAATGTGAGGACTCCAGAATAGAAATGTAGAACTTTTTACAAGACGATATCTTGATACTTTCATATTGCAGCACTATTTGTATAGTAATCCAAATTTTTATGAAGATATATAGCAAAAAGAATCATGTCTCACAAGGTATGTATTATTTGACCACTATTACTGCTGTTTGGGACTTCAAAGATATTTAACCTTCAACCCCAGCAATGACACTTACCTTTCATGCGACATCTGTGTAACAGCTGATGTGTTAAATCACAGCAGCATCTGAAAAGTCACAGCCATAAACCATTTGAAATAAGAGCTTCTCTATGAATTGCATATTTGAAATATGACAAGGTTACTGTCCTGATGCCAGCAAGGAATCTCAAAGTCTTTGTATGTGAAAATAAGTATTTAAAACTTTAGAGAGAGATAGAAAGATGGTGCTTTTTCTTCCACTGTATAGCTTCAAAGTAAACCTTTGCAGTCTAATAGTTCCAGGGTGTTATTTAAGCAATTTCTCTCATTTGAACAAAAAGGAGTGTTTTAAGTCAACCCCTGTTTTTGCGACAAGAATATGATGTTTCGTTTTAACTTAATAAAAGAAACGGTTCTCATGGGGTACAGAATTTATACACATGCTGCCTAAGGTACCATTTAAAGACAGAATTTAGTGAGAGGTGTTACAGGGAGTTATTACTAAGTCTAATAACAATATAAAGTATGGTACTGTAACTACTATAGTGACATTACCAATTTGTTTAGCAGGAACATCAACAATTTTTTTGCCCTCGTATCATTGTGTTATAGCCTACTTTCTATTATTCATTTATCTCATTTTCCACACAAAAAGTTGTTCTAGTTCTTTTTGGTCTTCTTCCCAGCTCCAACATCCTGTCTTGATCACTGCTTGGGCCACCAACAGTAGCAATATTTCATATGAAAATGAGGAGTTGTTGACTCCTTGTTCCAAGGCAGTTGCTTTTCCTTCACACTGATTTCAATTAATTTGGAAGAAAACACGCTCATGTAATTGGGAAGCTCACATTTTCCTGCTCATTTCAAGCTGACTTGTGAATTCTACCTCTTAGGGGCTCTGTTAATTCTTTAGTTGTCACCGAACATCTCAATTTTTTTTCTTAATATCATACTCAGAGTGAAAGGAGGGGAAACCAGCAGCTGGGGAAACAAGAAATATAACAGGGAAAGAAAGTGATTAGAGTTGTGCCATTCTGAACACCAGAACACCAATTTTATTCATCTATGTGATGGGAACAGAGCTGCCTTACAAAATTTTTACTACTTCTAAAAAATTTTTTGAGACAGAGAAAGAGTGAAACCCACATATTTTAATGGCTTTCATTAAATCTTTGAAATTTGAAGAACGCTTTGCACACACACTCAGATTTTCCAAAGTTTTACTGTCTTGTCATTACAACTATAGGCTAGCCTTACCCAGATTACTTGCTAAGATCACATTTTCCCCATTAACTTTTGCAGTTTTACTGGTGTCAGCTGAACTCTACTGCTATTAGAAAGCGAGAGAGTAAGGAATTCTGACAGTAACAACTCAGAGAGAAAGTGTCGTCTGTCCCCCATTAAGACACGCACCTCTTGCTGTGCAGCAATAATGCCAGGAAACACATTCTCTCAGTCCTTCCAGTGTTCTGTGGCTGCAAACACTGCTGACGTCTTCCCTAGATGTTCACACACTAGCCATGGAGAGCCTTCTTTCTCTTGCAAAATGTAATCTTGCAAAATCTTGCTTATTTCTTTCTTTTCATCCTCTTTAAAAGTAATTTTTGATCTGTCTTATCTCTGCTTTGCAATGAGAAATCAGAGGACAGGAGACAGCATCTTTATCTATCTTGAAGAGCAGCTCTATCCTTGTCTCAGACCCAAAGGCAGACTTCCAAGGCCACCCTACTGGAAGGGTGGCCTGTGCATGGCATTTCCCTGTGGTTTCTTTCTGTACCCTTTCTTTTTCAGAGATTCCCTATGAAAGATTCAGCAGTAACAACCAATAAACAAACAAGTCAGGTAAACATAGGCAAGCATACAGTTTTTCCCCAGCCACAGGGCTTCTTGGAGCTGCTCACTTTCCCCACTGCTGTCTGTGCTTCCAATAACTTTAAGACTTTACCACACCCAAAGCTTTAATGAATCCTCAGAAAAGCAAGAAAACTCATTCTGTGTTTCTTTAATTTTTACCCATTTCCTTCTGTTTCCCTTTCCATGGAACCCTGTGCAGAATGCTTGAGAAGAGAGGCTAAACCCAGCCTTCCCACCACCTTTATTTTCACCTGATATTTGGAGGAAGCAGTGCCCTCACTACACCCTGGTTGGGGCTGGCAGAGCTGACACAGGATTTTGCGTCCCCAGCCCCATTGTCTGCTCTCCCTGCTGAAACCCACCACAAAAATGCTGGCCCCAGTTCAGCCCCTACAAACATCCATCTGCCCTTTTTAATAAGTATCTTCTTTCCTGTGTGATATGAGGCACCATCCCTCAGTGTGACTTTTTTCCATTATGCTTTTCCAGTGATTCAGAAGACTCACCCACACTATCACACCACTGCAGCAGAGGCTGGTTTTCCTCCCATTGAAGTCAATAGCAAAATTCTTGTAATAAAAAGAGAAACTGAATACAGATGAACATTAACCATATCCTTTCAACATTTTTCTCTGCCTAATGGAGTATATTAAAGCTTCTCTGCATAACTTTGGAATAGTACTGCATGCAATTTCATTATTAAAGTTTCACTTAATTTAATACTGCTTTGAGGTTTCTGGTTAAAAATAAAATATGATTAATGCTTACAAAAGAGAATGTGAAATCGGAGTGTTAAGAATTCTGATAATGGCTACAGTTTCTCGGTAAATTGCTTTGGTAATTTTCATAGTTAAACACGTTAATGTTACCCTTGCTTATTGCAGTTCCCCACCCTAACTGTCACTTGCTCTTCCTGAGGATTCCTTTAAAAATTAATTAGTTTGTGTGGCATTTAGCTGCTAATTATAACACACAAAAACCAGTCATTTTCCCTGAAGGTCATTGGTGTCTCTATACAACTGAAAGAACATGAATGTCCCATCACAGGCATTTATCCTTCCTGCATCATGAATGAATTTCTGTTTTAGAACAAGGAGGATTACCAGAATTACCAAATCTCCCTCTGGTTCTCTGCTAAACCTGAGTTTTCGAGAGAAGAAAGCTCATACAGACTAGAAGGATGAGGGACAAGTATGATGTACTCCAGGTCCAGTCTGAACAAGTTATCAGGATGCCAAGTATTTAACGATACTCTTAGAATATTGATCCCCAAAAATGGTTCTAAAATTCTGATTGTGCTTTGGATAAAAATCCATAAAATTGGATAACAAATAGTGCTTTTTGATAAAAATCTAGCACTGTTTTGGACTAAATGGATAGGAGCAGAACAAAACCTAGGACTGTGTTTAAAAAAACTGAGTTTCATAAATTCTTGATCTTGACCCATGCAGGTTCATATCCTGGCTTCCCAGTCAATCAGTGAAACCATATTAGGATAATCAAGGATTCATTAGAGAAAGAAATTGGATCAAATGGAGTAAAGAAAGCCAGATGCTGATGTCTTCCTATGTCCTTCATGCCGTACTTTTTCATTCTATGGATTTAGCTGGAACTTTTCTCACACAAGATGGACATGCTGTCAAAGTCTATCTACCTATTATCATGTGATAAAATATAATATAGCAATTAAGCACAGAAGACATATTATGATAAAAATGGAAAAAAAACCCCTGCAAATCCAACAGAAGTGCCTTGGCTACATCCCAAGCTGCCCAGTCCATCTTCTTTATTAATTATTATTAATTATTATTGTTATTATAGGAGATCCATAATACCCTACCCAGTGGTAATATTTATGTAGGACTTGCATATAATGAGGTGGTTTGGAATTCACAAAGAGGGGTCACCCTGCAATTTGGGATGCAGATAATCACATTTTCCAGTGGGTTTTGTTAATTCACATTTGGCCAAGACATTAAAAGCAATTATGACATTAAGCTCTTACAGGTTTAAAGAGGATCTTTTTAGATAAATGTATGTGCATGATAATAGATGCTTTTTAAAAATTGAAATTTATTTCACAGATGATCTCCAGCAAAACTACTGAATCCCAGTTGCTGGGGAAATTTGAATCTGCCTGCTAATCTAAAGTTCACAGACAAATTTTAACTAAGCCTTATTAAATAGAGAGAACCTAATAAATATAGTGATTTTCCTAAGAATTATGCAATACTAGCCCCTGACCCAGAAAATACTCACCTTAATAATAAGTAGTTCTATTGAAATCAATAGAAATTCCCATAAAAGTAAAATATTAACTTAATGTGTTTAGAATCTGTGAATAAGTTGGACCGTACTTTTTATTTGAAACCTATCTTGAAAATTAACAAGCCATAATGATCTAAAGAAGGAGATAAATTACAAAAGAAAGGAGTCAGCAAATAACTCGTATTTCTTGCTGCTGCTGCAGTTTAACCAATCAGATCCAAACCAGTTGGTGCCCTTAATGATGAGTGAAATCCAGAGTAATATCTTAGTCATAGCTAGTGGAGGCAGGGATGCTCTTATTGTGCTTTGCCAAACCTACGTAGCCTTCACTTATAGTCCCATATAACTTGACATAAAGAATTCTCTTTTTACAGTCATGAATAAAAATTTAAATATTATTATTTATTAAAGAAGTACCAATAAGATCCTCAAATAATAGTGATGAGATATTCAAAGCAAAACCTATAGATAAACAAACAGAACATGCATATGACTAAAGATTTGTTTCCCAGCCTGCATCCACTCCACTTGCAAAGGCTTGTCATCCTTTTTGTAAATGTGCAGACAAAAAAGGCACAACTCATCTATACTGTATCTATTCCCTTCCCACTCAACATATGTTTTGCTTTTATTTTTCAGTTATATCTTTCTACTAAAATAGGTATTTTTCCTAAGAAGAAAATTTCTTTCTCTAAAATAAGGAGGACATTATAGAACATGGAAGACTTGAGGAGAGCTTCTACTGCTAATCAGTAAATGTTTTGTTTGGAGCCAAATGGTTAATGAATAGAACTTGCTCTCATTTAGAAATAACAGGGAAATAAATATTTTCCTTCTTGAGTAAGTATCAAACACTATAATAAAACTTTTTATGGAGAAACCAAACTTGCTTATAATTTGCAGTCTAGCGTTTGAGTCTTACCAGTGCACGACTGGACTCAAAAAAAAAAAAAAAAAAAATTATGTGATAGAGACAATTAAAAAATCTTATAAATTCTCAGAGGCATGGGGGTATTTTTTTTAATAAGTTAACATAAACCATGAAGTCATTGATGCAACCAGCTATAAGCAGAGTTTCAAGAAAGAAGATAAATTGTGAGCAGAGAGGGGTGTGAAACCAGCTACATACCAGCACTCTTAAAGCTAAAAGCTATGCTGCAAAATATTGCAGGATGCAGAAATACATGCTGGCTGCCCAGGCACCACTGAGAGTGGGAAGGAAAGACCAGAGCCATTATGAATCCTCACTGCTTTAAGAAATCACAACCCCAGTAGGGAGCAGGGATAGTTTTACAGCTCTCTCTGTTAAGCATAATTTCTTTAATAATTGTTTCTACAAGCAAAAATTTTCTATCCCAGTCAGGGAAAAAAAAGGTACATTCAGTAATTTAATCTTGCTCTGGATATTTCTAATGACCTGTAATCAAAATTCTCACTTCAGTGAAAAGATAAGGACACAAACTCAAATGAAGATGTTAAGATAATGTGAATACCAATATCATACAGAGAACAAGCATTGCCTCAAACATATAAGGCTCAATACACAAAGAAAAAGAAGGCAAATAAACCCAAAGACACTTTAATAAATTTTCCTTCAGGCAAGCTTGCTCTCTCACAGGCTGCTTCAATTTGCATCTTGGATGCATAAGGTATCTTACTTTGCTAAAAGGTCTTCCTGTCCAGATCTTGAGGCCTGCATTGTATCAGAAAACAAATTTCGGAGTTTTTCAATTCTGTGTAAATAGGGTTCAGGGAAACAAATATTTAGTCATCACTCTACTAACCCCATAACCTTATTATGAAAAAACTAAATTCAAAGCCAACAGTCTGTCTTACATTTCAGTCTGGAAGCTTCTCAAAACCCTGACCTAAGTATGTGGATTTTTATGAGTAGTAAAAGGGACATAATGATGAGAAACTTTGGCTCTTGTAATCTGTGTCATTTCAGCACAGGATATCTTTATAACTATGGTCCTAATACTTTCTGCAAACTGTGGGGGCATTGTTGGAATATCTGGGTATTAAATAAGAGTCTAAAATAGGAACTTCATGGAATAGTTAAGTATTAATGATGTATTTTTGATGTCTTTCTGCGCCAGAATTCAAACCTAGGGTGTAGACTGAAATTCATAAAAGCCTTTAGAGCAAATCCCAGTTTGTTGCCTACTGCACAGAATTCATGGGAAACATTCCAATCAGCTACAGAAACATCTCATAGTGATAAAACAGACCATGATGAAGCAATCTGAGCACTTACACAAGAAGGATGAAGAGTAAATAGGGATTTACTGTGTGGGGTGTATTTCATCGAAACCTAAATGAAGGGAAATTTATTTCTGCAGAGCAGTTCTCAGCTGACACACAAAAAGGGTACTGGACCCAAATCTTATAAACATTTCCAAACAAAACCTGGATTTAGCAATCTCAAAGCAGAAGTTACTAGCATACATAGCTATATTTCAGCAGTCATCTTTAGTAACAACTTTCATTACTCTTCTTTCTAACTGCATAAGATTCTTCCCATTATCTGGGACAGAATACAACTTTGTCAGTGACTGATGTACTCCAGCAGAACATGGATGAGTATCCATCACTTCAGTTTGCCTTTTTCCTCTTACGGCTGCAAACACCTCATCCATGCTCAGAAACATCTGTTCATTCTCTAATGAGGAAGGAGGCAATACTCTAATTTTCTAAGTGCTTTCCTGTCAAAAAGTTGATCTGTTCTCCAACTCATCCACTTGCAGTAACTCAAACTACTAATCCTTCTATTCCAGTTTGGATCTCCATTACCTTCTGGAGTACCCAGTTTGCAAAGCTTTCCTACTGTACTTCTCTGAAAACCAATATGACTTTTAGAGTTGAGAAAGCTGAAAAAGCAAGGATTCTCCTCAGGGATAAACTCTTCTCTTGCTCTTGGGTTGCTACCAGGAAATCTGAAAGCCTCTTGACACCAGACCTACCTTCTCTCTTTTCTTCCTTTTTTAATATTATTGTCTCTCTTTTAATTATTGTGGCACCAGGAGACCCCAAATGCAATCAGTGACTCATTCTGCCTGTCTCTGTGAAGACATATGGTATGAGACAGCCCTTGCCCTGAAGAGCTTACAGTTTAAATAGGCAAGACAATAAAGAGACATATTAGCATTGTTATCACCATCTCCCAGGTGGGAAATTGAGTCACAAAGACTGAAAGCAACATGCTCAAAATCACATGTCTACACCATACAGTGAAGCATGGTTGAGAAGTCCTTTTGGAGTTAGCAAACATTAAACTGATAAACTGCCACAGTAGGAAGACACACTGATGTGCTTGTTTATATGCAGAAGCCCTACAGCCCAGACATGCACCATTTGGCCCAGACAACAAGCCCTGAGAGCAGGCCTTGCATTAGGGCACGTACAGTGTGACCAAGGCAGCTGTCCACACCACACTCTCTTTTCCATTTGGTCTGGGTGGCCTGGGATGCACTGAACAGGTGCCCATGAAAAGCAGGTAATGCAGAAATATAAATTTTTCAAGACTCAATCAAGGAGATTTCTTTAAAAGCCACTTACTCTTCCTTACGGTGTTGCTTGTCCCCAAGGAGGGAAGTTGACCTTTCTAACAGACTTACATTCTCAGCAATCCTGTTGATCTGGACTCCAGAGCATGGGCACAAAATCCCTATTTTCATAGCAGTAAAGATCTGAAAGTGAAGCCAAATCATTTATTGTGCCTCGGTTTGATAATATCCATAACCTGTTCAAAACTAAGAATATCTTACATATTTGAAAAATAGTGAGATAAAAAGTAAGACAACTGCATGCAATTTTATGCCCTCTGAGGAAAAATGTATTTCTGAAATGACCTTATTATACCAAAAGTGATAGATTTCTCCTGTCTTTTTGAAGCGATATTATCCTTATTTATAAGTGATATCCCCCTCACTTACACTTGCACTTACTTATTGAATGAATAACATTCAGTGTTATTCATCTGTTGAGGGGCTACTGCATACTGAGTTATGATGTTGTGTTGGTCTCTTATCCTTTTTTCTTTCATCTGATTAACAGCATATTAAATTTTATTTCTTTTATCAGGAGATTAATGATCTTGAGCTTTGTAAAATTTGCATATGTTTTTCCAAAATCTAGTGGGGAAAAAGAAAATTCCATAGTGCTTTCTTCTTCATGACTTCTTTTTGCTGATAACGCCAGGATATCTTGAGATTTTTGCAATAATTTGGAGAAGTTCTCCATTATAATTTTGAAGCACAAGGTCATTTTCATAAAATGACTAAGACCTATGAAATAAATTCCCCTCCTTCCCTTCCCCCCAAAAAACTCAAAACCCAACAACATAAAACAAAAAATCAACCCAGAAATCAGCATGGACGGTTGTGACAGTTGCACTTATATAGCATCAATTTTGCTGTACTCTTTTTCTTTTTTTTGCTACGTATGATATAATACTCTTTTCTTATTTTAAAAAATACTTGAATATCATGTAGAACATGCAGACTGCTGCTCGTATTCTCAAAAAAGTAGTTTGGATGTGCTACTTGACATTTGTTATATATCTTGATCTCTTCCAGTGTTTCAATGAGAAAATACTGCATAACAAGCTGATTCAGATAACTCAGTACTTCTACCCTAATTATTTACTTCCCAAACACACATGCAAGGCTTTCACATATTAATGAGCTGTTACATTTAAAAAAAAAATCAGCAAGTCTTTAAAAAGAAAGTAAAATAAGCTATGTTTCTTTGAACAGTTAGTTTGCTAGAAGGAGTGAAACTGAAAACAAAGGCAGCAGAAAAGATCTTCTGGATAAGGTCCATGTCACACCACAGCTCTGTCAGAAATTCAGCCAAACCCATTGTAAAACTCATTCATTTTTTTACCATCTTCTTGTGTTACTACTCTTGGTAGCACCTCCTGATTGTGTAAGATGAATGCTAATTTGATTTTTTTCACAGTTAAAATCATGCTACCTGTAATTCCTCTATAATTTCATTCATTTGTTTGCACAATTCAAAAGAATACAACTGTGTAACACAAAGTCTATTTTATGTATCAGGCAGTTACATAACATAGCAACTATATGTTAGGTCATTAATAAATCTCAATATGTAGTCTGTGGGGGATCAAGAATGATATCCCATTTTCTAAATGGGAAGATAAAGGGGAAAAAATAATTTAATTTCTAATCCAAGCATACAAAATTCAATCTAAAAAATTCCCGCTTTATGTTCTAAGCTTGACTGTATTTACTGACGTAGATCATGTGCAAATAACAGCTGCCATCTCCAGAGTTCACTTGCCATGTACACTTCATGATCTATTCAAAGGTTACCCAGGAATGTATGAGAGGACAGAGGTGCTCCGAATCAATTAGAATTAGCCTTAAAACACATGGTGTTCACAATAATCAGTTATGTTAAAGCCTTCCCTCAAGTAAGTTTCACCATGCCCTTTTATATAGACTCTTACATTCATCAGGTATTCACATCATCTCTAGAATAATTTGCATAACTATCTAATATTTAAGGAGGCATATGATGGCCTCTAGTGGTGCATAACAGCATGAAAATGATGAACTGCTGCTCTGTTTCCTCAGAGTTTTAAATATAGCATAATAGAAAAACAAACACACATTCAAATTGGATCTTTCGAGTTAGGAACAGCAGAATACAGTACACAGCAAATGTAAATGGTTCATCACTTTTTGCTTGGTAAGAAAGAAAAAATCCCTGAAACCAACATGATTACATGAGAATAATTTTAAAAATATTCAAAATCTTTAACATTGTTTTCTCTCTCCCAGTCTTTTGATCACTGTACACTTCTAGGCTTTGGCCTGCCGGTACTGCAAGTCACTAATTCTTTGGGAATACTGTGGATACTGAATGAGAAAATACATCTGATTTTCTGTAGAGCAGTTGCTTACACAGTAGGTATTTTTTAGGCTGAATTAATCCTTCATGTTAAAAAATACTTTTATCATTGTATTTGTGAAATATTCTTTAAAAAGACAGTACTTGATAAATCAATTTCTAACAATAAAAACACCAAAATAAAATTTTATCATACTAATTTGACCTTATTTTTACACATGGCATCTCATAACCCAGAGAACTGTAAGAAGGCTCACACAGAGGTGATGGGATTTACTACTATACTACAAAGAACAGACATGTAGAAAATTAAACACTAGTACATTCTTTAGCAGGTTAAATATTAAACAGGTACCTTTCTGTGTAGCTTCTCTTAAATCTATTTGATATTTTTGCTTAAATCACTTTGATATTTTTATTTCTACATTGCTTCTTGACTTTGTCTTCACAAATGTTTAGTAAAACTATCAACACTTATAGGTTGAAGTTTTAGGCTGTAATTCCATCCTGCAGTTCCATGTATCTTTGGAAAGAATACTATGAGTATTCATAGCTACTAATTTCTTTTTAAGCAGTAACTCACAATTTCCTGGAAAGTTTTCATATCATGCTTTTAAAAGTTTTCTAACTGGAAATACACTCATAAACATTTCTATTTAACAGAATTTGAAAGGCAAAGCTACTGATCTCAGTCAGCGGCCTCCACAGATCTGCTTCAAGCAAATTTTCAGAAACTAAGTCCTAAGATAGATAATTGCTGTAGCTCATTCCTAAGGAAAATGCAGAGATCAAAGGATACAGGAAGGCCATTCAAGAGAGCTTCTGAATACATCTTTCCCTCTGTTATACAACATTTTGAATCAGCATCCTTCTTTATCCTAGGCTATCTGCAGACTTAATCCACACATGCTGTGGACATAAAGTTAGGGCAGAGAAGGATATTACAATGACTCTTTTTTTTCCTAATTCTGAAAGCCATTTCACAACTACTATCAGAGAGATGTAAGCCTTCAGTGTTGTAGACACTTTTCCTTAAGTTCTGCATTTTTGCAAGGAAAGTTGTTTAGGTGCAATCCGACAGCAAGCAAAATTTTTTCCCATCAAAACAGAAAACTATAGCCAAGGAAATGCTTAATCAAATAGCAGGTAATTGATTACTGTCCTTTAGTTTCTTCTAAGTGCAAAGAGTAAAAGTTGAATCATTATCTTAAATAATTCTGAAAAGTTTTCAAGTGTATGCGGTTTTTCAGCTATATCTTCTTTCCTGGCAGTTCCTCACATTTCTCAGGGTCTCATGAATTTTCAGTATCTTACTACCTCTTAGCTACACAAGTTGCTTCTGCTACACAGTCCTTCCCTAAGCACTGTATCCCAAGTCTCAGGGTTCGTGAACCGGGTTTTCCCTGAGCCAAAGTGAGTCTACTAGATGAAAACCAAGAAATGATCCTTTCACTGAGGGATTTCCTCTCTCACCCTCTTTCCTCCTCTGCTTCACAGTCCCTGCGCTCAGCATCACTACTCTCCTGCTTCTCCCCCTGGGATCTGTATGCCCAACACAGTCTGAAATATTAACTAGTTAATGATTTTTATTTCTCTTTCTGGAGATCAGAGGAGCTACTAAGAAAACCACTGCTATGAAGCAAAATGCAGGGAGCTGTCAGCTGAGGAGCAGCCACCAGCCGCCGTCTGTGCAGTGGTGATGTTAATGTACAATGCTATATCTTAATAGCCATCTCAATTGGCTATTAAAATGCAGCACTGCACATTAAAATCACTACCCCACTGCTGCAGGACTACTCACCAAAGATGCAGTCTCTGAAAATTACCACTTGGCTCAATGGAATACTGTCGTGCCAAATGAGCTGTCTCAGCTCCTCTAATTTTCTGCTAAAGAAAAAAAAATCTTTTTAATTTTAAATATACATGATTATGCTGAATGGCATATCCAGCCAAGACAACACACAGATAGCACAGGTGAACTGCGTGCTATGTCTCAGAATTCAATAGCAGAAGTACTCTGAACCTCCTCAAGAAAAATGTGCTAACTTCCAGAGCAGTTATTATTCTCAATTTCTTTAAAGAATACTTTTTAAAATAATCTGTTTTCAGGTACTGGAGATGGGAGAACAGGAAAATGTAGCTGGTAGGAGTTTGTTTCTGGAAACTTACAGGTTATAAGCAAGAGAATTCTGAAAAAGTGGGATAAAAGAGATGATGAAGGCTACAGGATGAATGGGGGGGTTAGAGACATGAATGGACTACACTCAAAAAGAGGAAGTGGCGAGGCTGGTAGACTGCATAATACAGGGGGAGGATGAAGCTTAAAAAAATTTTGTCCTTTGATCCAAATAGATGGTTTGTGGGATAACTTTGTCTCAACTTCTGAATGCACAGATTAAGGTGAGAACAAGGAAAACCACAGAGGCAAACACAAAAGACAGAACGATGTAGGGAGCTCATGGTGCCCTCCCTGAGTCATAGTAGAAGATGATGAAAAGTCAAGACAAAAAGACCTCCCAAATATAGGAAAAATATATTTCAATTGCATAAGCTTCAAAATGTAGACAGGGTCTCTGTGCTTCAAATATCTACCATGGTGAATTGATATGATCTGAAAGGTAAAAATATACCTGTTTGATAGGCTTGGGCATCTTGTCTTCTCTTTTGCTACACATAACTACTACACATCTTGTGCTGCACAGTCCCTACCAGATATGTCTGATCTGGTTTGAAAGGTAGAACTAGTCAGGGATATTTGTATGGAGTCAAGTTTCTTCAAATGTTTCTTCCTAAACATTATGTTTTAAGTATGCTGGTCATCATCAGCTTTGTTTAATCTTTTTCCTGGATTCCTGATGTACCTGCCCAAGGGCCAGAGACAAGGGCTGCACCTTTTTGTTTAAGTCAGACATAATAAAGTGCTCAGACATAAAGTGGCTCCTCAGAGCCAGGGACTCCTGAAGCTGCAGAGCAATAGCCCCAGGGAGTCTGCTAGCAGGGCTGTCCTGCATCTCGAATCCTTGACAGAAACAGGCAGCTACCTCAATGGAGTTGACAATGTTGGCAGTTTCATTACTGGTATCATCTGGGATGCTGAAAAGAACATCAGTTTCAACTGAAAATCTAAAGGAACAGAAAGTTCTTATTTGTCAGAGAATTCAGATGTGTTATTTCTCAGATTTAGTCTGAAACCAGTACTCCTTGGCCCTCAAAATCCACACATGTGCAAACTAGAAACAATTATTTTGACAGCTCTACTGCAAAATTGATCCTTGTTTTCCTTTTTAAGTCTTCATATAAGAAGATAAAACTGATCAGGCTGTGAAAAAAAAAAAAAGAGCCCAAAAACCCTCACCCAAACAAAACAATATTCTGAGCTACTTGAACAGATAGGATAATGATTTATATAATCTACTGCTAGAATTTGCAAATATCTCCCATTATAGTGAGGTAAAATTTGGAAAATGTTGTGTGATTAGCTCTTGAATTGAAAAAGCAAAAATACTGCTCTGCAACAAAGATCACTTCCCTCTTTTTAGTCTGACATCCTACATCAGTCCCCAGAAACACACTAACATATCATGCTACAGTGACATTTGAGCCTAAACAAGAGTGTGGGAGCAAGCTCAGGGTAAGCAGTTCACTGTGCTCAAATGCAAGAAAAAGATTTATTCTCTAAAAAAATTCCTTCAGTCCTTTGGGATTTTGAACTTCACAGAATAGTAGAGGTTAGATGGGACATCTGGATGTCATCTGGTCCAAATCCCCTGCTCAAGCAGGGCCACCTAGTGCTTGTTGTCAACAAACTCACTGGGCAGTACTTCTTGCTTCTAATACTTGGTTATCCTTTTCAATATCACTTGAAAAAAAGGCATGTGTTTCTGAATTTAATCTGGGAGGAAAAGATTAAAATACTGCTCTAAATAGTTTAACAGAAGCTGGGCTGGATTCCACATTACCTAGCACCAAAGCCTGCATGACTTCAGGAAAAGGTGACAGTTGCCATATATAACAATGCCCAGCTGTCAAATGAAAGACCAAATAAGCATCTTTTAAAAGCCTTTAAAATAAAAAACAAAATAAATCTCACCTAAAAAACAGAGTCTCTGCAAAAAAGAACACTGCTGCATCATGTCCTCCCCTCCACCTTTTTCTTCCCCCACTCCAACTGTGCTTTAAATAATCTGAGCCAGTGCTTTATGCAACACCAATAGTAAGCACCAGGATGATACTGCACTGGTGACCTTGGATTTTCCAGCCCATTACTCCTGACTGGTCTCCACAAGAGTGCTACATTGCCACCTGCCACATCACACCTCCTCCAATGTCACCAGGAAGTCAAACTCTGCTCGCACTTCCCCCGGTCCCACCCGCGCTCTGTCACGGAGTTTTCTCTGCTGATCTATGAATAGAGAGTGATCCGGGGCTCTCAGTGAGCTCAGGATCCTCCCTCGCTCCCTCCTTCCCATGCCTGTGTTTGTCATTTATCTGGTAGGAGGTGCAGAAGAAGAGAAGGGAATATAAGCGGAAACATTTCCATTTTCAGCCTGGTTAAAGGAGTGTTTCAAAGCAACAGATGCTGGGAGATTTATAAAGTATTCAAAAGACAGTATATATTACAATTTTCACAATGCAATTTTTTTTTTTAAAGAAACATAGATACTTTCAAGGTATAAAGATGCATACACAGTCTGAATGATTATGTCCAGAAAAAAGGGTCAAATCAAGGTTTTTGCCATTTGTAGCAATTTTTACATGTGAGCCATATTTGAAGTAATTAGCATAGTTGTTTGCCTTTTTATTTCTACAAAAGCAGATGACAGACTACCCAGAGACCCTAAAGAAAATTGCCTCAGGGGAAGACAAATCCTGTCAACATCAAGCCGCAAAGATCTCTTTGAGGAAGAAAACAAATTCCCAGCAAGAGAATTGATATGCCTGCTGATGAGCTGTTCAAATATGAAACACAGACACTCAGAGGGAGCCTGCTGCAAACACATCCACAGAAGCAACAGAACATTTGGCAAAAAATTTGGCACTAGAAAAAAATGAATACTGAAAGCAAGCATAAGGTTGCGATGGAACTAAGAAATGCTGGCACATCATACAGAAAATAAGAGCTGAAGGAAAAGCAAATATGCCTAGCATGCTAAATAGAAAAACATGTGCTTTCTGGCAGGCCTGGCTACTACCAGCAGTAGCGATGCTACTTGATTCAAGTGTTAAGGGAGCATTTTATGTCACACAGAAAAATGTGGTAGATATGTTGATACTACTGTTTCTTATTGAACAAATACAACAGCAAAACCAAGAAAGGTTTAACAGCCTGCCCCAGAGAGTTAGCAGAGAATTTTCTGTTCAAAAAGAGCTTTTCCAATTCCTACAAAGAATTTCCCACAAAAACATTTCCAATCAGCATTTTTAATTTTTTTGTCTAAATCATCCCATTAGCTATTCGATGCTGGAAAATTGTGTTGGTTTTGCACAGCCTGGTTTTTGGTAGTGAGGGGTCACAGAGATGGCTTCTGTGAGAAGCTGCCGGAAGCTTTCACCATGTCTGGCAGAGCCAATCCCTGATGGCTCTGAAGATGAACACGCTGCTGGCCAAGCCTGGGCCAATTAGAGGTGGTGGTAACACCATTGTGATAATATATTTAAGAAGAAAATCAAAACAAAGTGGGGCACACAGTTTTAATTCCAGCCAGAGAAGAGGAGGTGAGAACATGTGAGAGAAAACAACATGGCGACACCAAGGTCAGTGAAGAAGGAGGGAGAGGAGGTGCTCCAGGTGCCGGAGCTGAGATTCCTCTGCAGGCCATGGTGAAGACCACAGTGAAGCAGCTGTGCCCCTGCAGCCCGTGGGGATCCATGTGGGATGAAGAGATCCACCCGCAGCCCATGCGGGAGGTGCCTGTGCTGGAGTGAGTGGATACCTGGAGGACACTGTGATCCAGTGGGAATCCCAGTGGAGAGAGAGGGCCCTGCTTCCAGGCTGGACCAGCCTGTCCTTGGAGGACTGCACCCTGTGGAAGAGTGACCCACACCTCAGTAGTTTTGGGAGGACTGTCTGCCCGTGGGAGGGACTCATGCTGCAGCAGTTTTGGCAGGACTCCTGCTCGTGAGATTGGAACCACACTGGAGAATTTCACGGAGAACTGTCTCCCGCGGGAGGGACCCCATGGCATAGCAGGTGAAGGACTCCTCTCCCTGAGCAGCCGAAGAAAAATCTCGGGTGACCAACGGACCAAAACTCCCACACCCTGTCTCCTTGCTTGTTGGTGGGAAGGAGGGAGGGGCTGGGGGAAGAAAAGGTGTTTTTAAGGGTTTATTTTACTTCTCATTCTCCTCCTCTGATTTTGTTAGTAATAAACTCACTTTGCACCTCTAAGTTGAGCCTCTTTTGCCCTTCGAGTGTTTTCTCCCTGTCCTTAGCCCAACTCATGAACCCCTATTTTTTCTCCTCTGCCCAGCTGTGGCAGATGATGGTGGCTTTCATGGGTGGACCAATTCAGGGTTTTTTTCTTCTTTTGGTTAATCTTGTCTGAAGAAGACATTTCATGAAAGCAGCATTACCTGCGGTATTTGAAAGTAACACTATGAACTATGCATTCTGTTAAGATCATAATTTGAAACTGTCACCACCTACTGGTACCTTTGGTAGAGTCCCTCAGTATTCCTGTGAACAAATATTTAGAGAGACGTTGTCATTATATATACTCCCATGTCCCAGTGAAGACAGATAAACTTGGTGTCCTTCAGAGGTGTTTCCCTCTAATCATCTAATCATCTAAGAAAGGAGAAAGTTTCAATTCCTGTTTTGGGATCTTCAGTTCCCTCTACAGTCACATGGTCCATTGAAAAATGAGGAATCAGCAGAGTCCACAAGTAGAAACTTTTACTGGAATGTAGTCATCCTGCATGTACTTAAAAAGATTAAAATATCCCTTCCCTACTTCTGCCAGCATCAGGGAAGCCACATAAAAAAATCCAAACAAACAAAAAAAAAAACAAACCCCAACAAACCCTCAATATGCATGAGCAATTAATGAAAGCAACAAGGTGCAAAAATACTTAATTTATGTAACTTGATCCCTTTTAGCTGTTTTATAAAGTCATTCTGGCAGAGCTAAGATAATCATTTCACCACAGACAATAAGGCAGTCATAAAACAAGGCAGGTAAAGCTATGACAATAATGAAATTATCTAAGTAAAGCCTATTATCTTCATTAATTTTCACTCAGTTTCTACCACAGTGGGAAGATATTAACTTGCTAATATTTTCTATCCTATTCAAAAAGAAATGCATCCCTTGAGCAAATAAGCTATAATAATAATTTCTTTGTATTAGGGATTATTAATAATAATAATTATCAATTAAATGTGTGCACAAAGTTTCTGGTTGAAGTCTCTAGATGCAAAATGTGGTTGATTGCTGTTTAAGAGAGTATCCCTGTCTGTTACTTTAGGAACTCTAAAGTAAGCACCTTGAAAAAGCCACATTTTTTTTTATAAAATGCACCAGTAAAAAAAAAGCTTGAATTATTTTACTAAACCTGTCTATTTCTATAATGTTTTAGATATCCTCAACTCTTTTTTTTTTTCAGTAAAGCATGCAGTACACATAGAATTATCACTTACCAGTGTGTTTAACAGTGTGTTCTGCTAAACAAACTGAATAACGTACCTAAAGGTACAAGAAATGATTCAAGGTTTTGCTAAGAAATTTTGTCAAACTGTTGTGACTGGGACTCAAGAAGTAGTTTCAAAAAATAAATAACCAGTAGTTATATTCTTTCTGTCAAAGCTTCAATAGACTTATCCGAGAATAAAATGTGAGGACATTGATGGAAGTTACTCACTTCAGGTTTCAAAACCACTTTTCCAATAAATGGAAAACTTTAGGAGCTAATAGGCACAAATCAAAGATCTAAGCCCATGCCCTTTCATGCGCAGTTAGACTAAAAGTGCAGCATTTGTGGGATTTTATTGTTCACAAAGGACAATTATTTTCTTCTGTAAGATTTCTTGGGCCTGGTAAACCACTTGTTACATTTGTGCTTGAGAAAATCTACAGCTTCCTAAATACATGCAAAGATACAAACAAGCTTTTAGTTATGAAGGATTTTGTTGGTTTTTTGTTGTTTGTCTTTTCACATGCTTTGAAATTAATTATTTTAAAGGAAGAACTGAAAAGATGCAGTGATCTTTGAAAAAAGTTCTCAGATTTTCATAAAAATCTTTAGAATCCCAATTTCTTTCATCCTTGTTTCATTATTATCCACACCTCTCATTCATTACACTTCTAGTGACTTTCAAAAGAAATGTGTACCCAGTCGCATGAAGCACGTAAAAGAAAACCAGCCCAATTTTACTTAGGAGATAACTCAGCAAATTATAGTTTCCCTATAAACTGTAAAACCTGTAATATTACTATAAAAGCTGCTAAAAACCCACAGTACTTGTAAGACCTACTTTAGGATAGCACAAAAAGCTTACTTTTATGTAAACACAAGAGAAAAGAAACACCAAAAAACACCATTAAGAACTCACTCTCTTTTCCATAACTTGTTTAGTAAACTACATAATGTACTACTCAAAAGTCTCAGTTGAAAAACTTGTCCAGCACCAAAAGTGGACACCAAAACCTGTATATTTAGAAATCAATAGCAGTCGAGGATCATATGTGTCGGGATCCAGGGGGTGTTCTGGTGGGGTGCTGCGACCTTCGGATCCGACTTTAACAGAAAGTCACTCGGCAGCCACTGCATTCACACAGACACACACACACGCTCCAGATAGCTTCTTTGACAAGCTGACGGCAAAGAGGCAGGAAGGGTCTTTGTGTGGAATTCCACGGCACAGGTTTATTTGAGCCCCATGCATGAAGGGGACCAAAGACCAAAGACCAAGGGGGATGGAAATTTTCAGCCCATATATGGGGGCAGGGAAAGCAGCAGGGGTAGTACATAGGCAGGATTAGGGTACAGGAGNTGGGGTCTGTCCCTTTCACTGGCTCCCACACATATGCTTCAAGTATTGTCACTATCTACAAACCAAGGATACAATCACAGTCAGAAATTAAAATTACTAACTTTTATATTAAAATGCCTGTGTTAACAAGAAATGTAACTATATGAAAGTGAAGTCTCTCATAAGGTCTGTCTGCAGTAAATGATTACAAAAGTTTATCAAACTCTATATTTGATATGGTAGAAAAAAGGTCACCAGAGAATTCTCCTAGATTTAAAATTTTATTTCTATTGCAGATTCCACTAAAACATAAAAGACTTAGAATCAGGATAAATTTCAACTTCAATAACTATAAAAAGTCTTAAATCTATCATTCTGAAGCCATGCAAAATAACTAACAGAATCACAGAAGCCATGATATGACTTTGAGGCAAAGCACACATTCAATGGACTCCAGCTGACTGAAGTAGATTTAATTAAACATTAAAAATCTAAACCAGAATATTAGACATGTCCCTACACATTTTAAATTTATGGCAATGGTGCTTTTACTGTTGAACAATTAAAAAACATCTGAATTTCAGCATCTTTAAAAACAAAAATAGACAACTGGAAGGATATTTTGCAACTCTCTGTAATGTACTAACACTTCCCATACCAATACTACAGATCAAGACTTGATTCTGTCTAGAATCTTATTCACTGAGATTGGCAGCAGAAAGACAGCAGGCAATGGAAATGACTGTAATGTATCAGAATTTGATTTAAATTGCACTCTAAGTTACATGCATTGTAATTCAAAACCACACATACCAATGATTATATTCTTCAAAAGCAAAAGCACATCAGAGTGATGACCTTGTTATTCTCATTGAGGGAAACAAAGCACACTAAATAGTGCTCCAAAGATATTCTTGATACCAAGACAACTGAATGCATCAAGCCCTTCTTAGAACTTCCCAAGCCATAAATTTTGCATGGCTGCAGAACCCATATGAATAAATCTACTTTCTCCCATAAGTTTTGCTACTTTTCACAGTAAGGACTTGGCTGTCTTGTTGCAAGCATTAGACATTGTGACTTGAAGAGTAGACTAAGGGAATGGAGTAAAAACACCTATCGCTTTTGAAAATCTATTAGCATGTTCTTGTGTAAGATGAAGAGTTTAATTTATTTGTCCCAGGGGCTAGTATTTCCCAAACAGTAAGATAGGAGGCAACATAGAAGGCAAATATGGGATACCTTAAAATAGAAAATAAGCTTAGTAACTAAGACTTGCCCAAGAACAAACCAGCTGCAGTTAATTGACTTCTTGAAGCAATTCTCTATTATGTTTCAAGTATAATTGGCTGAAGGGTTTTTGGTAGTTGATCCAGAGAACAAGAACTCTTCAAATAATGACTTTCTTATACAAAGTTAAAAATTAGAATGGAAACAAACAACCCAACACCAAACCACTCAAAGGCTGCAAGTAGCAAACAAGCTAACAAAATAACTACATATCACCCCAAAACCCCCAATCAAACAACAACATCTGCCAAGACACCCAAAACAAACTAACAAACCACACCTAAAAGGATGATGCATATTCCTGGGGACACCAGGAATCACTCTGTCCCCAAGATTCCAACAGAGTTTTCAGTAGACCTTCTGAATATCTACTCACCAGAACGCCTAGCACTCCTGTCTTTCTGGAGCACATTGCATAGGTCATAATCTTGACAGACCCCTGCTTATTAATTTATTTTCTGTATTTGATACAATGGACCTAGGTGGCCCGTTAGCTAAATGTGCCTTCTGAACACACAGCACTAAAGAACATCATAATTCCAGGATTCTGAAAAGCAAGTACAAGTTATTTAACACTGGTGCGTGCTAAAATAATTTCCATTAAACCATTAACTTTATATTATATAGATCTGCACTTTAAATCCTTGCATAAGAGCTGGTTGGAAAAGTTGTGGATAGAGATGCAACTGAACGGAAGAGAACTCAAACAAGGAATGAGGCAGACCTCTGACAAATTACGCAATAAAGCTGACAGAGAAAGAAACTGAAATAATTTAACCAGATGTATTTGAGTTTTATTTTAAAGTGCATACTGTCAAAAATACAAGGAAAGGCTTTTTGCCTGTTTGAACTAATAAAGATCCATGAAAGTCAAGGAGTCTAGGAGCTAGGGTTAAAAAAACCCAAAGAAACAAAAAGTCACAAACCCAAACTAAACTAAAGAAAACAATCTAACAAAATCTCACCAGAACATAAGGGGAACATCACATCCATTTAAAACAAAAAGTCAGTAGTTCAAGAAAAGAAAAGATAGTTCAAACAATTCTGTCTGTACAAGACCTCTATGATATACATGATCCAAACAGCCAGGAAAGAATTTGGGTCCTCTGTGGTACAATTCTCTTCCCATTCACTGTGATGCAACTCCCCTTTTAGTCACTGGAAGCAAAGCCTAAGAGACAGAGGACAAAAAACCTCCATAGTTAAATTACAGACTGACTCCTACCATTGATATTTAAGATATGCAGAATCAGGGAAACTGTCACAGAGGACAAGTCTTGTATTCCAAGTTGGCACCTGAAATTTTCTAAAATTGCCACAAAATACACATTTATAAGTCCCTAAAAGCTTCTTCATCAGCTGAAAGGATGAATGGGAAATTACATAGTGAAAGCTGATGTTGGAGAATTGCATTAAAAATAACTGATATCACATATGTAATATCATGATATAATACACATAAAGCTCCTTTTAGAAAGTGTGAGGAAAGGAAAAAAAAAAGGATTCTCCATTGTGAACAAATATAGATGTTCTTTTATCAAAAGTTCAATGGAAGTCAGGTGATGAGTATCAAAAGGGAATTTTGCTTGACCAAGGAGAATTTAAATAAGAAATTAATAGTGGGTCAACACCTTCTCTTCTTATTAGGTACTCCACTGCCAAAAAAAACCCCAACAAACCTGTCTTCCTTTGTGTGCACATTTTGCATTCTTAAACACACATTGTGAACTCTGAACAGAACGAAGACCTCCCTGAAAATTATAAATCCTCTTAGTATTGCTATTTTGAAATTTTGTTAGCCTTAAATTACTGTAGTGGACAAACTAGCTGAGCTGTCTTTCTTTCAAAACTGTTGTTCCCAAGAGGAAAATTTTGCTTGTCAAAGCTAAAATCTCTTAATGTCTCCGTGAATGAGATGTAAACAGTGTTTTTAAAGCATTCACAATGTTCTTATTATCCCAACATAGTGTTTACATGGGATAATGAGTTACCATACAGTAACATAATAAAGAAGGATATGTACTCCACTGCCACGCTAAGAGAAAAAGAATATTCCTCACACTACATTTCCAATGCAAGTACACTGTCCAAAGACCATTTATTCTCTTGCGAGCTTGTGAATTGTTCACACTCAACTGTTTACTTGACACTTTTTGATACCTGGAAAACAAAACATTGGAAGGGAATATTTGCGAAGTGGACTTCAAGAGGAGCTTAGCAGTGCTGTTGGTTTTGGTGTGCACTGTGCCTCTCTGCAAGACTGGCAGAACTGCTGGTGCACCCACACACAGCTTTCAAAACCTGGAATTTGCCTTTTTAGGTACCATCTAGATCTGCACTGATTAAATGAATATATTTTAAAAATAAATATTGCATTCAGCTTCCTGGATGCCCATCAATAAGAAGTTGCTAACACTATGTGGGAGGAAACATTAAAAAAAATAATAATAAATTAACTAAAATGGAACTAGAACAGAATGTGGGTGTTTAGTATAACAAGTACACTTTGACAGGAATGTAAGCAGTTTGCAGAAAGTATTTAACTTGATTGGCAGAAATCTCTTATAAGAAAATTAGTAATGCAAACTATTTGAAGCAAAATTAGAAATACGATTTAAGCATATTGGATACACATTAAGGATTGAATTATGTAAAACCCATCATACAGCATGATCCAGCAGTCCTCAAATCTACTAATTTTATTTGGATCATTTATTTCCATCACAATTTAATCAAAGAAGTAGTTAAAGAGCAGGTTTGATATGTCTGTATAAATCATGCTATGAATTAATGGTCAAACAACAATGGAAAGTGTTCACTGGTCTGCACGAAGTGAAGCTTAATTTTGGTGTTTGAGTTATGATCTTACCCTATACTGGAATATGTGCATTGGCCTGAGAACCTTCCACCTCGGTATTTCAACAGCCTCTTTTTTTGATAGTGTGTCAAACTATGTTCATTATAATTATGACAGCAACATGGGGTTACTGTCAGTACTCGAAAATCCGTTTCTTTTTTTACTGAATAGGATGCCTTTTTGTGTCTTCTTTATCGGTACAGAGGAATAACCCAAGGAGATTGCCAACCTACTCTTAAAGGCTAACTATTTTTCTCTCTCAACAAATTCTCTACCAGATACTCTCATTTTTCTTGGTAGGAAAAACACCTGCTTAATAGCCATGAAAATTATCAGAATATTCAACCAGTTCCTTTTATTTTTTTCTATTAAGAAAAAAATAAATTTTTTTTGGTATTGTTTTGAAGAATTACTAGTTCTGATACAATTACCTAATTTAAGGCTGGAAAAGCTTTCTTTTGTTTGCTTTTTTTTAAATTGTTTGACTTGCGGTGTATTATTAACAAACAAAAAAAACCAAAACAAAAAACTCAAACAAGACCCCAGAGTAACTCCAAGGAAACCCAAATCTACTCCATACAATTCAGAGAACTTTCCATGAGTAAGAAAACATAGAAAGATCAAATCTGAATTTATAAAAAGATGTCTATTTCACAGAATATTGTTTTTCTGATGGATAAAGAAAAAAAGTAATAGATTCAAAGGTATTTCTGAAAGTTGTTCTTTACAGATGTTGCTACAGTGACATCAAAGAAATTCACCCAGCAGAAGGCGGGAAGAAAGGAGGAAAAGAAGAGAAGCCAGCAGAATCTCAATCTTTGTTCACTGAGCTTCTAGTAAAAGATGACAAAACATTAACTCTCAAAATACAGATGGAAGACATCTCCAGGAAAGGATCCAGGTTAAGTAAGGACAAAAACATTTGCGGGAATGACCATCAGGCAATTTGTCTCATACCCACAAAACCAGTAATTCTGAAGCTGTCTCTCATTAGCTGTCCCATAAAACTACCACGGGTGAATACCAGAACTGAAACATATTGACTAAGAAACATTTTATTTTTCCTGCTTCACTGAATCCCAAATGTTTGGAAGGCCAGATTAAAATAAAGGGATATTGTATTTAATATTCTAAATGGGTTACCGTGGTTTACATTTCTTGATTCCTGTGTGAGGCATGGGGAAAGATTGAGCTACAGAGGTGAAACTACGTAGGAGTCCTGACAAAAGGAGGAATCTATGGTGCCTAACCTTGAATAGCTTCTAAAACCCTTTGTAATTAATGTGTTAAAATTTCTCACACAGAAATATTTTTCAAGCACAACAGATATCTGAAATAATTGTAGAGGAATTCATGTAGTGTATTAATTATCCTGTTTCCTGTAATAATAAAAAATGAAGATATTAGAATAAAATATGCCATTTTACAAATGCACTAAAGAGACAATAACTCCATTTGAACTGATGCACTGAGGATATGCAGAGGAACACCTACATACCATTTGTAATTCCTATGGTTCCCAAGCTGCCAAACACAAAGGCTGCTGCTGTACTTCAACTCAGCATACTACTCTCTAAAACCACATCCGTTATCAGCACTTGACTGAAAAGGCCTTTCTGTAATATACATTAACATGTTAATATGCTCAATTTTACTTTTAACTTCTGTTAGAATTCAAGCAATTTTTTGACCGAGGAAAATGTAGGTGAGAAAAAAAAAGACAAAAAATGTGATCTGGGATGAGATAAATGCACAACATTTACAAATCTTCAGTGTTTTCTGGTTTAGCATGTCTGGGGGCATTTAGCAATTTAATGTAATGTAAAAGCTAGGCTTTTTTAGTTCTACCTGTGAATACAACCATCAGAGGTCAAACTGAACTATCCTGATGAAGCTTTAACTCATAGTTTTTAACAGGTTTGTATGTTCTTTTAAATATTTCTGTATTTAGCTCTAACTTATCTTATTTTTTAAGTTACAGGTAACCTTACTCTTTTCCATATGAAGATGAATTTTCTAAAGCTGCTGACTACACACATTGTGACACCAGGATAACTTTGTTAGTTTTACCTGAGACCTTAGCAGAAAAGGCAATAATAAAAAGAGATGGTCAGCTTGACAAATATATGTCTGCTATGTTTTTTTGTGAATTTACTATGAAAAACATAAGAGGTTATTCCTAACTTTCTTGAAAATGGATGCAGACTAACTTACTAGTCAGTGAGTAAGTAAAGGAAAGCCAAAGTGTTTTTATTGTGTGGGCAGACACTGCCTCAGCACCCCAATTTAAGCCCATTTTAGCCAACAGACGCACACGTAGTGTAATGCAGAATATATACACAGAATGCCAGTAAACACACTGCAGTTCAAAGACCTAATACATATAACACTATCACCAGCCCCTTTAAAAACTCCAGAATCAGAAGCTGACCATATTTTTGTCACATGAAGTGTTTAAAGAACCTGAAAATCAAAAATTTCAAATTTTTAAATTTTTTTAAAAATAAAAATGAGAAATTACCAAAAGTCTCACTAATAAAATCTCTCTTAAAATGTAATTCTAATGTAAAATTAAAGAATGATTCTTATTTTCAATATAAGGCATGTTTTGGTGTTTTTTTAAACAGACTATTGCCAATAGTCAAAACTGAGTATCAATTCAATAGTTATCAATACAACGGAAGGAAGCATTGTCCCCTTCATATGCCATCTCTAAGGCTAATTTGTCCGTGCTTGGGGTTTTTCAACATCACTTTTAACTTGTACATGACTACACATCTGAGTGCTTCTGTTCTCAATAATTGCAGAAGCTAAAATGAGAAAAATAGAGATTTTGCCACAAACATAATTGTGCCAGGTAATGACCATTTAATTTACACCAATAACTGTAATCTTCTCAATTGTAAATATAATGACATTGATCCCTCTAACCTGTCCAGTGCTACAGCTCATGAGAAACATCAACAGGAAAAATGTAATTACTTGTGTATAATATTGATGGGAACAGAGGATCGAGCGCAGCACAAAGATAAGATCAATAGTCTGTGTCCAGATATTCATTAAATAGATCCTCAGAACAAATAATTAGAAAAGTATATTCTAATTAATATATCGTATTCTTCCTCAACCCAAAAATACTTTAAGTAGCACTTAATGTCATGAGTTAGTTTTCCAAGGAATAAAAAAATAAGTTCAGGTATCAGGAAACTTCACCTTGAAAAATTTTGCTGTATTTGAACATCATGTTTCTACCTTCCAAAGATATTTTACAGCCCAAGTATAGCACCAGAATGTCCTGTTCTCACCTTGCATTCAATTCTTTGTTCTTTTCATGCCTATTTGTCCTGCAAAAACATTTCTTAGTTCCAGCTGGTGTTGAGAGGAATGTATAGGTCAAAGGACGTGAACCTTCTGAAGTTGAATAAAACCTTGAAATTAAATAACTGAATGCCTAAAGAATACAGTGTACGTGGAGAAAAAAAATCACTCTCTATATTTTGTATTTTCTGTATTCCCTTACTTCCCCAACAATATGTAACTCACTGATTGTATTAATTGTCACTTATACAGTACCAGTAAATTTATTCACTACTGGGAACAATTTTAAAAACCTTTAGATTTTTATAAATACTCGATCATCTTTTTTTTTCATTTCTTATTGTAGCACAACCCTCGGGAATTTTAGTTCAAGTAAGACAGGAATGAATTTAAAAGTTTACAATTAAAAAAAACCCTTCTAATTCTGCAAACATTAATATATGTGTGTAGTGCTAAGGACAGGCAACCCCACAGACAGCACAGATCTGCTCACCCGAGGACAAATATTTCCTACAGCAAATCCCATAAGTGGAAAAATGCAAGCCAGAAATTTTGTATTGCAATTATTTATATGCATGAACATCTAAAGGGAATAACTACTCACATATAGAGAATTACTTCAAGTGAGGGGAAAACTAACCTAATCATTATTATTTCCCACATTATTTCTAAAATATTTGTTATCAAACATAATACCATTCAATAAATAACATTTTTTAAAGTTTATAAATATTTGCTTAAATATAGAGTACAATAAATATATTTTTATTTAAATATTTTTATTAAAATAGTTAACAGTACACAATAAATGCATAGATCATAATTTGATTTAGATTACTGTGGTGGAAAATAGTTTGAATCAATGAAATATATTAATGTGAAAGACTGCATAAATGCTAACAAAATATAGACATTGAAAGGAACCAACTCATTTTTAAAAACAAGTCCTTTAATGTATTTTAGGGCTTTCCAATTATCCTTTTCTGAAGTTTGCCTCCAAATATAACGATTCCCCAGTCATATCAATTTGTGAAGAGCTTAATGTCTAATAACAAAATGCCATGACCAGTCCTGACAAAATTAAAAATCAATCAATATTTGTAACCAGGTAGTGTCTTTTCCTGCTTCTTCCTTTATATAGAATTTTAAGAATGAAGAACCAAACTTAAAACAGTCAATGAATAATAAATATAAAGGGCAATAAAAAAAAAGTTCATTGAGAGAAAGACACATAAGTTACTGGTGTCATTGTTCAGATAAGCAGCACAACCTGTCAGTAACTTAAAATCTAGAAATAAGGAGTAGGGGGAGACAATAGGGAAGCAAAAAAAAAAAAAAAAAAAAAA
>VZTD01005099.1:0-51084 GCA_013397725.1 Rhagologus leucostigma | reverse complement strand
AAAAAAAAAAAAAAAAAAAAAAAAGAAAAGCCCTGAGGATATGGAATTCAAATATAACCCTGAACAAAATGAGTGAAAAGCCCAAATGGAATGTTGAAAGGAAAAAATGCATAGGACTGCCAGAAAACAAGGACTTTATCCTGGGAGCAGAGAAGTGAAATGATGCATGCAAATAAAAACTAATTGCTTGAAGACCTAGAAAGGACAATATGAACAAACATATTGAAAAGAATATCTGAAAATCTGGCCCAAGCCTAGCATAAAGCCTTGGCCTTTTCAGCAAAATGAATGCTTTTCCATTAGGTTCCTGTAGAAGATAGTCCTCCAATTTTAAGCCATATAGTGGGTTTTCCTTTCAGAGATTTGGACTGAAAATTGTTGCAACATGTAACCTCAGAAAAGCGACAAAGTATACAAAATAGCAGCTTTCCAGCAGAAATATTCTGTCCTGGTGAAATCCAGCAAAAAAAGAAATCCTGCAGAATGTCTTAGGCTACACAGTAATAGTAAGAAGAGAGAAAAACGAGCTTCAAGCTATTTATGCCAGAAATGGTTTGCTTTGGTTTTTGGTCCATTCTGTTTCTCTAACCCTCCAATGTTACCAAATTACAGGCACTGTAAGTAAAGCAGGTCTAGCTGGTGATGAAAGAGTAGCAAAAAAAGAGCATAATTTCTGTTGGATGCAGAAACAGGAACCTTGGGTCATTTCTTTGTAATAACTTTGGAAGCACTGCTAGTAAATGAGTATTTAAATTCATCAGTGATGATAGCTTAAAATAATCTAACACTCAGAGCAAGAGGTTTGCCTTTCTGTAAGAAGCTTGGCCTTGAATTGGGGAGAAAGAAACAAAAAAAATCAGTATATACTCGTATAAAACATGATTGCCATAGAATATACTTACATTCTGGATTCACATCAACATTGTCTCCAATGAAATCAAGGCTGACATGTGGCAAGGTTTCTCTCTTTCTCTTAACATAGTTCAATCTTCTACCCCTAGCAAAGTCAACCTATGTATATTTGCAAATTTTGAACAGAAGTATAAAAGGGAAATAAAATGAATTAAAAAATCAAAATTAATAAAAAACCCAGTCAAAAAAACAAACAACACCAAAAACCCCAAATCAAAACAAGCCAACTGATTCTGGCCACAGCTCAGTGTTGTGGAAAATGTGGAAGACAAAGACCCTAATTAGCCAGCTCAACCATGCATTAATTAATGTTGGACTTCCAAGAGGATGACAACTCACAGTGACTGTCCGAGTCAATGACTCATGGAGGATTATTCCCACAAAAGAAACACCTTCAGAAATGTGAGGTTTATGTTGTCTTTTTGAGCTCAAAATTGTCTGTAAAATGAATTATGACTAACCAAAAAAACCCTTAGCAATGAAAAAGAATATTAATTTCCCCCTTACCATATGGGGAATAGCGCTTAGCCTAAAATAAAAAATCTTTTTGTATATCAAAGATTTTGTGACTGTATTTTCTTCTTCTTTCTATAGAGATTCCTACCAAGCATAAGCATCTTAGATCTCTTTGGTATCAGTAGATAAATCTATCAGTGTTTGTATAGCAACCTCCCCTCCACTCCATCAGCCCCAACCTTTTATTTCAGACAAAATCCAGGAGTGGACAAACAAACACAGAAGAAATTCCAAAGCAACCAAATCTCTATTTACTATTTAATCACAGAGGCACAAGCATAGGAATTTCTTCAGGGACTGGGTTCAGGACTTTTCCCTGAGGCAAAACAATATTTTTACTAGGTTAAAGCACTGTGTTTATGTACCTGAAGAATGATAAATTAGAAGCCAGGTGTACTGTGGAGTTTATAAATACAGTTTTACTGCCATGAAAGGGAGTAAATCATAAAGTTGTTGACTTGACCTCTGTGCATATAAGCATTTCTCCAAGGATCAAAACTCAAATTGGGAATAGTTTAGATGACAGCATAGTGACACCTACACTGAGTTATCTGTAAACACAGACAGATTAAGTTTCTGTGTTGTGTTCCAGTTAGTATCATCATTATTCTGTAATTTGTAGTGAAGTCCAAATCATGCTTTAACTCCTAAATAGTTTCACAGGTTAGATCAAATTCAAAACTCCTGAACAATATCAAAAAAAGGTTAATCCCACTTATTAAAGGTGCCTGAACACAGACGCAATACTTGTAGAATTTTCTTTTTTTAAATGACTGTATGGCTTTTAACTTCATACCATCAGCTCATTACTTGCCTTTCAGCCACAGGAAATTTGTTTGACCCACAACGATGCGTTGATTTACTTTAGACAGTGTGTGGCTTATGAGAGGTACCAAAGTGTATTTTATGTGAGGCAAACTGCCACAGCACTGTACGTCTCGGCTAGCTTGGTGACCACTAGTGCCGAGCACCCACCCACGCGGGAGAGGGTGGTGGAAGCTGCTCGCGGGCATGCGGGAGGGTTGGCGAGGTTCCAGCCTGGACTCACCTAACCCACCAATGGTCCAGGTGTGCTGAGGAGGTAGGAACGAGGTGGAGGGACTTCTGTGTGGGAGAGCAGGAGTGGGTTTAATGAACTTGGAAGTTCCGAGCGGAAGCCGCTGGGTGGCGATTACTCAGATACCTTATCCTCTCCACAGTGGGAGGGGAAAATACTAAATAACCAATGAGACAGGGATGCGGGGTTTGAATTCTCGTGGGCAAGGGGTACAGAACCAACGGGGAGGAGAGGGGTAACAGGGGCCAACGGGGGACCGAGGGATACAGAAATTTCCAGAGGGAGAAACCAAATACAGGGGGAAGGTGAGGAGATGGCAGCAGCCAGTTATGGGAGGGTGATCTGTATACCTTGTACAGCCCTCTGGGCACTCACAGGGCTCCTGGGCTGTGTAGGTATTAAACCAGTGCACCTACTATGTTGTTGCTGGCCGGGGAATTGGCCATAGCACACTGCAACAGCAAACTTGTTTTTCCTCAATCTCTCATCACTCCTCAAGCTCATCATCTAATGATCACCACACATATACATAAAATTCAGACCAGGTCAGTAAGGTGTTTGTTCTTCATTATCCATTTTTTTCATCCAAAAAAAATGATACATGTAGTGGTACACATAGCATGAAAAATGAAAATGAAGAACTCGCAACAGAATATGGAATAAAATGGAAGCAAGGAGGAATGCGGGGAAAGAAATCTTTGCCTGCATCTTGATATATTTGAAATCATGGCAAGTTCAAAATATCAGTTACAGCAGGAAAGAAAATTCATTTTCCAAAGCGCTTCTGGTAACACCAGTTTGAAAACACATTTTATTACATTTTTTACGGAGCATAGGGAAAACCTCCAAATATTCAAAAACTATGTTCATGTTCGACTCTGTGCTCATAGATAAGAGTTAGATTTTTCAATGTTTGAAGGAAAAATCACAATATTCAGTCAAGGTAGTAATGACTTAATTAGGCTAGCAGTATTTAATCAAGGAGTGCTGTACCTCTTCTGCATAATGAGTTCAAGTTTTCAAACAACACTGTTTCCTTTCTTTCTCAGCCTGAAGCAAAACTGAGAGCAAATAGAAATTTTATACTTTGAAAAGCATGTTTAAGCTAGAGGAAAAGAAGTTTCTCCCAGCTTTTCTAACCAATTTCAGACATGTTAGTGATTGGAAGCAAGAAAACATACATCATGCTGTTTCTTGAGTCTAGAGGTGGTATCAAACAACAACAACAACAAAATCCCTGCATTGCCAAAAAATGTATTTTGGTTTTCTGATTTTATTTAGTTGTCAAGAAACTGTGAGAACCTGGGAGCAGCCCTCTGAAAAGATAACAACGCTTGACAGCAAATACTTGTCTTTCTTCAAGTCATTTTCCTCTTCCTGACAGCTTTCCAATCTTCTCCAAAATTAGATTGAATTGGTTTTCTTTCCTTACAGTTCCAGTTTTCTTCCGGCTTGTTTTAGCTGAAAGGTGGCGTTGTCTATGGTAACCTGCCTTAACGAGCACCACAGGAAAAGCTGACACTACAGCCTACAGTAGCAACACATGGTCCAGCAGATGGGGCATTTAATTGGCCTGACCCCACTGTTCTGACCTCAAGAGGAACTGAGAAGGTGGGAGCAATAATACTGATGGTCACATAACATTTTGGGACCTCCATGGCTCCAGCATCAGCCCTGGTGTTCCATGTGGCTGGCCATTGGGTCACAAGGGCCGGCAGCTTCGTGCTACAATCCGGAATAAAAAACGTGAAAAGAAGCGCTCATCAGTCCGCAGGTCTCCACCATACTTTGCACTGGCTTAGGAAACAAGGGAGCTATTTGCCTCCACCCAAAAAACAGTATACTCAAAAGTGTCAGACTTCAGGGATACAAGCATCTGCCTGCAGTTGTGGCGTTAGGGACATTTAGCAGTGAACCTGGCACTGTTAGGTTAATGGTTGGACTCAATGATCTTAGTGGTGCTTTACAACCTAAATGAATCCATGATTCTGTGGTCTGCTAGGAAACTGTAACTAGAAAGACACTTTTCAGAATTACAACTGTACTTGGGTTAAAATTGAAAAAAAAATCCTAGTAAATAGATATATTAAAATTTATGCATAAGGGAAACTGCAAAAGTAAAACAGATAATGTGCTGGTGGTGAAGTAGCGATGTAGAAACATAAAAGCAAAATACAGCATGAAAGATAAGCAGCTTTATCAAATATTCAGTAACTAAAGGGTAAAATTGTGGAACCACACTCTTGAGCAAGCCTGAGAGTATCCTTGGTTTTGGTGGAAATGAAACCCTTCACTCCAGTTGGGGAATCTAGTTAGTAACATTTGCAGGACACTTTAAATTACTTCAGACCACTGGAAATAGCTATCAAGCTCATTGATAACCTTTGCTCATAATCAGCCTTTTAAAACGGCAGTAAAAATCCAAACCATGAGGTAAGTGTTCACAAAAGGGCACTTGATTCAAACTGTGACTGAGACTCTCTTGTAGTCTTAACAAGCATGAAACATGCCCTTTGCATTTTAGAAGGGAACAGAAGAAAATATTCAATGTTCCAGAAATGAGAGGACAAAAGCACCCTCTTCTACACATTTTTTGTAAAATAAAAGGGTAAAACTGTTTTCAATACAATTCTGTTTAATTATCATGAAAACTTTATTACATTATATCAAAGATATTAATGTTAATTTATCCTAAGATAAAAGGAGGTAGTGTGACTGGATAAAGCTTCCTGGGGTATTTCAGTGGTTTGGTTCTTTTTAATATGCTAGACAAGATAAGGAGTAACTCATAAAATCGAAAGCTTTGCAGCATCTTTTCCTGTTTTTTAAAAAGAAGTATATTATTTTCTGTGAAAAAACCCAAGTACATTAATAATTCGATCTTATTTTGTAAAGGGAATCTCCATCATGCAGAATTTCAGCGACGACTCTTGGTTCTGCTTAGCCTTTTATTTTGAAGCTTCTGGTTTCTTATTAAAAGTAATATAAATTGCTCTGAAAGTGTTCTCTGTGTATAGGAACAGGCAAATCTCCCAGGGAACAACCTACATCCCTCAGGATGTGACCAATCGTTTGGCTCTTGATATTAAAAGATACTACAAAGCCTCAACTTTTTAGAAAATGACAAGCTCGACTTCAGAAATATAAATCACCAAATAGTTGGTGTTTATTTACCATGGAGGAAAACAAATTCTTTCCTGCTTTTTTTTTTTTTTTTATATTTTCTCCATACCCCAAAGGATCTGTAGCATTTCTAGATGCATTGTACGCAGTGCCCTGAGGGGACTTCTATTTCTATTATTATAGGTGGCTTTGAGAGCACAAAGGGAAGCTGAGCAGCTCTATCCTGGGTGAGCTGCGAATGAGCCGCCCTGTAATACAAACGGAGGCACCCTGAGGGCACCACTGAATTTGTGTGTGTGTGCCTATGTATCCCGGTGTGTGCACGCTTTAAAACACAACCAGGGCAGAAATCTTTCAGATGAACTGATCTCTAAAGGTTGAAGCCTTGAAAGAACTTTTTTCTCCTTTTTTTTTTTAATGTGCCTTGGCTTGCTTTCAGCATTACAAGTTTCTCTGATAACAAAACTACCTTTGTTTTTTTAATGTATTCAAGGCCTTATGGTTTGAAAAATTTTCCTACAGTGACTGATTGTCAAACTTGTCATAAAATGCAACCTTAAGAATAGTGATTGCATTTAAATGAATTAGAAAATAGCTCTTGCATTAAAATTCAAAAGGATCTCTAAAATACTTGTACTGAAAGCAAGCATTTATATTCTATATTAACTAATTATTTTCCTTTCAAGGGTAAGAACCAACGTTTACATTGGGATTGTTTGATAATAACAATTGAGACTCAGCTTTTCCCATCCGACCAGTTTTCTGCCTTTATTATATGTATTAGTTAAATAACATTTGTTCTGCCCAAACAAATAGAAAATAACGAAATATGAATACCTATACTGAAATCAAAAGTTATAATTATTTTTTTTAAAGGAAGACTTATTTACAACTTACATTATCAGACTGTTTAAAAAATCCAACAGAAAAATTAAAGCGGCATTTATGTTCTTTGTAATACTGCAAAATAGCAGGGTTAAAAACAAACAAACAAAAAAGGTGAATTTTATCTTGCAAATTTCTGCACTAATCAGAGTCTGACTCATACAAAAAATTCAATACGAATGGAAGAAACGATCCCCTGCGGCATATGCAGCTTTGGAACCCAGGAAGGGTTCATCCCGTCATTGATCTAGTTCACGAACATGGACTTTCATTTTATTTCAAGCATAAGTGGACGTTTTTAATCTGAAGACAAACAATAAATCTGATTTGTTCTTTGCTGTTATGACTCAGGCAGCTGTAGAGCTCCAGCGTTGTCTTACCAGGGAATTGTACACAGCCATGTCTCTACCCAATAATAATTTGCATGCCTTAGATATTTATGATCTTGTCTCCTTAAACAACCAAGGCAAGCTCATTTCCAAGTAGCCTGTTTCTCCTTACACACAGAGGTCCCAGTAATGCATCCCCCGTGAACAGAAATACACACACAGAGCACACTGGGCCCTCAGGCTAAAAAAGGCCATGGAAGGTGGAGCTGTTACCACAGTGGCTAATGGGGGCATGCTGATTATAGGTACCTCAAAGTGTCTGTCACTTAAGAATGAAGTAATTTTAGGACTATGCAAGTAACCTTCTTTCTAGGTTTATTTTAATCATACAGCACAAGCATTAGTGAAAAAATCTGGGTAAAAGACTTTACGCCAAACATGGGAAAAACCACCTTGAATGTGGATTCTTAGAAAATAACTGACTGCTCCTATAAGAATTCTGAGGAGTTCCTAGGACACCAGAATAATGACAACAAAAATAAAAATCCCATTCTTTGCTTTGTGGTTTTATATTAATGAATTAATAAAGAAAAGTTTGCTTAATAATCTCTGATTTTAATGTTCATTCGTTCAAAATAGTACCATTTGCATTGTACAACACGCAGAGGTTAGAAACAAAACAGGCATTATTTTTCCTTTCATTTTTCTGATTTTTTGTTAAGTGCTACATTTTTCAATTTTCAAAGCGTCTGTCACACTGATTATACATCCATTCACAAGGGCAGACTTCTGTGGTGTAGGATAATCACTGCACAATACAGCTTACAGTCAGCTTGGACAGACAGACCTACTTAATTATTGTTTGTCCTCATTAGAAAGGCTTCCTAAAAGATTATGAAAATTTATTCACAAACCCTAAGAGTTACAGGGGTTTTTTGTTTCTTTGACTGATTTTTATTGTCAGTTGATAAAGAAAATAAGTTTCTACTGCATTTTTCTTTTAAGACAAAAGATCAGCTACCTTTAATTCCAGAATAGTATGGAATAATAACAATTCATTTTATCTGACAGAAAATACACTCAAACCCAACATTCAGCATATTTTCAAGCCATTTTTTTCAAAACAGCCCAAAACTTTAATTCTTTTTAATGTTTTTTTTTCCTTTTTAAATATGTAGACAAAGGTTTTGCTCATCTGGGTTGAAATTCATTCTATGCAGAGTATTCATTTACATCGCCCCTAAAATTTAAACTAAGCTTGTCCCCCTCCCCTTAAGGAATGTAATTACTATCCTTCATTTCTTGTAGTTCCCATGATGTGCCTGTCTTCCAAATAGAGAATAATGCATTATCTGTGCCCCAAGGAATTTATATTAGAAGATAAACTATATTATTGTCTGTAAAATGAATTATTTTAAATAAAAAGGGATGCTAGGATGCAATTACTGTGTTCAAGAGGACACATTTAGTTCTGTTTAAATTGATGTGGAAAAACGCTGCATGCTTAATGGCACAATTCAGATAATAATATGTTATAACAGGAACTATATTCATAAAGTCAAATGTAATTTACATACAGATAAAATATCTACTTCTTCTACAGTTATATGTTAAAATATAAAGTATAGACTGATATTTGCTTCCAGTGTTACACAACTGTGGATAAAGATCTAAACCTTTCCTTGATACCCACCAATCACACGTTAAAAATCAGTGGGGTTCTTTGTGCATCCTAAAACTCAAATGTGCCATAGATTTTTCAAAATGCCAATGTGTTGGGGCATCACTTGTAAGGTTTCTTCTCTGTTTCTGCTTCTTTTCGGTCAGACTTTCCACTAAAGAGATGGGACTATCACAGTTATACACAATTTATTACTTGAAATAACAAGGTATCAGTCTCAGAGTTCGTGGAGCTTAGTAACGAATCGCCATAATGGCAGATAGTCACGAGTTTCAGGGTTACACAGTAATTTATAACTTTCTGGTCCAATAAGCCATTAACACGAAACTTTGTTTTGACTTGATAACCTATCACTTTTGGTCACTTTTACTGCAGTGCGTCAATTTTCTACCAATTATCTGCTAAGCCACGTACACCCATATACTTCTATTATAACATCTAAATTCTTAGCTTAAACTACAAAATCACACCACTATACTTTAAAACCCTCCACCAATTCATTCAACACACTCTCTTATTTACAGCTACAAAAACATAGGTTTGTAATTCTTTTGTTTAGAATCCCTGTCTTGTCATCACATCAGTCCGAGTCCTCTCCAAGGGTTAAGGTCAAATCCATCATTGTCTGGAAGTTTTAACCCCTCGGTTTCCTACACCAATGCTATCACACAAGATTTAAAGGGAAAACAAAAAAAAGATAAAAATAGAAACCAAAGACCCACACCCCTAAAAAACAAACCAACCAAAAAACCCCCAAAAATAAAAAAGCACCACCAACAACAAAAAACCCAAATCCAACCAACCAACCAACAAAAACCCCCTCAACAAAAGCACCAGACAAAAAGGAAAACCAGCCAACCCCCTGCCAAAAAAAAACCCCAAGAAACCCCCAAACCAAACCAACCAACCAATCAACCAAACAAAAAAAAAAATCCACAAAAACATTATAAAAACGCAAATGCAACCAAACTCCTAAACATACATTCAGGGTAATTTTACGATGTTCTTAAAACCTCAACTGTTATAATTTAAGTATACAATTGCAATAACTACATACAATTTCTGCATTATCATAGAGTAAAATAGTAGATAATGTAATATACTGGCATAAACCCATACAGATCTGTGCAGTCTTTTTAATAAGATAAACCTGGAGCTTGCTGTCCTCTTTCATAATATGCAAATTTTAGACATCTATTTAGTGCTTCTGTCTGCTTGCATTTATTCTATTTTCCTCCAAACCCTCTTCCTCTCTTTTTTACATAGCGATTAGGAAACATGGATCTCCATGTCCTGGTGAAAACATGATTTTTAAATAGGAGAGTGGAAGATACAAGTAAAACGTGAGGAGAAGAGGATACAAAAAGCTAAAAGTTATCTAGGAGATGGTTGAAGACTTCTTCACTAGCAGGTGTTATGAACGACATCTTCTATAAAGCAGATATTGTCTGCATGTGATTCTGTCCAGAGGCAGATGGACGGACTGGGTGATTGCTGGAAGCCATTCACAGCTATTCCTTGCCATGTAAATTTACATTTCAGGATAGATTCTACCTTCTTAATTAGAGTAAAATATGGCTTCAAATGAATGAATATGTCAACAAAGGTATTACACATAAGACTAAATCCCATTTAAAATACAGTCTTTTATAGTAACAATATGCTATCTGGAGCAGTATGAAACCTCTGCTTTACAATTTCGTTTTGTTTTACTTAACCTGCCTTACGTGTCACAGTTAGAAATCCTTGATTACTCATGCAAAACCTAGATTTGAAATTCTTCATTTTCAGGAAGCATTGATGCGTTGTTTTTCCTCATATACTAGAAAAACAGTAAATGAATTGACCTGTACAGGTTTCATTTGAGTGGACCTGTAACAGCTACAATTGCAGTAGAGTTTCAAGCCTGAAAACACATCTGTATATTTTCAAATGTTTTAATCTAAGAAGCATCAGCATATTTTTTGTTCACTTGCTTTCAGATTCTGATTAATCAGTTAACTCTCTCTTTCACAGCTAACGCATTTGAACCAGCATTAGCAGAACAATCTTCAGAAAAAAAATTTGCAGATTTATTCTACACCCCAACTGTTGAATTCTTTTTTATTAGAATGAATGATGTTTTAAATTGAGGATGTATTTTCTATTATGCATAAAACAATATCACATTTCAGGATAATTCTGTGTACATGACTTTTACATGACTTCATATTCCAAAACTATAATAGGGGAAAACTCCTTCCAGAAACTGGTTCTGATGCTGGTTGGATGGGAAACAAGATGACAGCATCAAGAACAGCTGAATCAAAGTCCTGCTCCTCCTATTATAGGAGTAAAAGACAGGTTTTGGCCCTTCATAAGTGGAGTGACAAAAATTCAGTTTTGCCTGCACTAGAAAGCCTTTAGTTGCCTCTGAGACAAGATAAAATATATAAAAATAGAAAAAAGAAGAAAAATAAAACATATAAAAGACAGTAAATACTGAATTCTGAAGCAGAATGTCAAATTGTTTCCTCAGACTAGATGAAGCAAGATATTTGCCAAGCTCCAAGGCATGTGTTATATGACACACAGCTCCTTAGATCACAGCAAAAGTTTGTTCAGGCTTCTATTTGACCCATTTGACCAGTGCAGGGTTTAAATGCAGCTGAAATAAAATCGCAGTCAGCCATTTAATCTATATTCCAATTTAATCCATTTTCCCAGTTTCAGAGTCAGTGGTGCTCATGATCTTATCAGAACTGTGAAGTCATACAAGCGGACTGCCCCCCATTTCTTTAGAAAAAGATTAGTTAACAATAAACAACAGTTTTTCCAAGTCTGAAGGTAAAGCATAAATGTAATCTATATATTCATGTACATATATACATAAATGTGTACATATGTACGTGGAGACTACTGGTTCTTCACATTCCTTTATCACTGTAAAGATTAATATATATTCCCTTCAAAGGTTTAGCAGGATCTAAAGTCTTTTGACCAGAGATGAGTTCAATACTCCTCTACTTTATAAAAATAAAGATTTTTATGGACAGTTACAGTAAGGTCACTTGACACACTTCAAACGAGTAATTCAGTTAAGAGAAGAATTCAAACTTAGAGATCTTAGTTTTATTTCTGTGATTAATTAGTTATCTTTCAGAATTTGATAAGGAATTTTTTAATATTGTTGGACAATAATTTCTTTCAGCTATTCTGGACAATCAAAGTTACCCAGTCTTCAAGAAGGGATTAACTCCCAGGATTCTCCGTAAGAATGACTTAATTAAAAAGGCTTAAGAGAAGAAACGCTTTAATACAGGAAACGAGAACTCTTTGACCCCTAGAGGTTGACTGAAAGTTATCACTCTCTTGAAAATGAGTGATCAATAAAAACTCAAAAGAGGAATTATCTTTAAAGATGGTTAAGGAATTGTTGCTGCTAGAAAATAAGGAAAGTAACTTGAGTTTTATGAGCTTCAGGTTCCACAAAAAGCATCCACAGAAGTGCTAAGGCACCATGCACAGCAGCTGCTCTACACTGAGCCTACACAATTTCTTCAATCTTCTGAGGACTACAAAGAATTAAATGCAAGATCTCTTAAAAATTATACATTTTCTTTCTGCCATTAGCCTGTCACTGCTTCCTTATGGCAGATTTAGCTGCACACATTCCCCTTCATTCCCACAACTGTTCATCAATACCTGTATCGTGTGATGGGATTCATCTTATCTCAAAGATACCAGCATGGAAATCAGAGCCAGCATGGGCTTTTTGCTCCAGCACTGCTACAGTTCTACAACATAGTGATAAGGCTTGGGTGTCAGGAAGTCAGAGAATTTATATCAAAACCAAAGAAAACCCTGGCTCTCTAAGAATTCATCCAGAATATATTAAATCATCTAGAATATAGGGAAAACTAATGGCAGCCAGTAGTAATTCATGGGACTGAACCATCCAAGTTTTCTTCTCTAGCTAAAGTAAGTTTACAAAAACTGTCAGCTGGTAAAAGCATTGAATGAGGCAGAAAAAACAGGAGTGAGAGGGAGCACTATGGGATTAAATTAAGCTGATTCAAACATGATAAAGTAAATGGCTAAAAACCAGCTAGAAATAATGAGACTGGTATTGGAGCCAGCCTGACAGTGCAAAGTTACCAGGAAAAACCATGGTACTAAACTGTAATGACACTAATTTAATGGATATATCCCAAGCACAGTAAGGGAAACAAATGGAAAAATAGATAGAGATACAAATCAACTACCTCAATAACAACCACAACTTCAGTGTCAGCCATATGAAAATACAGAAAAACATCTTGTTATAAAGCCTTCAGTGAAAATCATGCATATATGAGTTGGGAGAAACATTAGCTCAATGTGTATTTAATCTTATTACAAAAGTGTTATCCACTGCCTTCCTTGTACATCTGGACAGGGGAAAAATCTCAACTCCAAATGATTTGGGCAAATCAACCCCAGGCAAAATTATACCCAACTTCCTTGCTAGAAATAGACCCTGATTCTCTGAATCACACAAAGATATTTGCACAGCAAGCACAGTCTTGAACATTCAGACCTTTGAGAACAGTTTATAGTCATGTGGAGATCAGCTGCCACTGCTTGTCACCTGTATTTCTGAAAAATGTCATATATGCAGTCTGTCGATGTACTGTAAATTGTTTTCAAGGAATTAGTCTCCTGCAGGTTGAAGCAAATGATTCCAAACTCTTTTGTAGCAAGCTGACTTGACATTACAACAGTCAATTTTTTGAACTATTTGCTTCCACAAAGGTATCCTTTCCATGTGTCCAAGCACAGGAGAAGAAGCAGTGCCCATACCACACCTGCAGTGTCTCCTATCTCAAAAAACCCTGGAAACATGCTTGTAAATACACCACATTAGATTATTCCCAGTTTTATTTTCAAGCTAGGCACGATTCTAAAGGGACAGAAAAATCTTTTATCCCACTCTAAATCCAGATTTAATAAAAAGAAAGAGAATCTGGTCCTCTCTTTTCCAGAGATCTTTATCCCTCTTTCCCAAGGTTTCTCCAAGAGTGGGGATGGGTGCTGGCAACCCCAGGGGCTGGGAGGGGGAAGTGAATATATGTCACTGTACACAGAGAATAGTAACTTCTTCAGACTTAATTGTAGATCAGTAGATAGAAATTTTAGGTTTCATTAAAATTTTGCAAACCTCCAATATTTCAGTTTACTTACTCTATTGCTGCTATGGATCCTGAATTTATAGTTCACCAACTGCCAGTTGACTACTAGCCATTAATAAATTCATAAAACACTTTGAATCCTGATTTTGGTTTAAGTATTTGAAGCAAGTGTTTTTTTCTGTTAAACCACACTGCCTGTTCCAAAGTCCTGGCTCAAGTAAAACTCTTTGTCCAGCTACTTTGGGCTGGTTTTTCAAGGTAGAAGTTACAGAAGTGTTTGGCTGACTTACTGCAACACATGCAACACAGTCAAATTTTGCATTTTATTACAAAACAGAATAATCATGCTTTAGACACAATTTATTCATTCAAACCTGCAGACCACATCAAGTTCTCTTGACTGGACACCATTTCATCACATTTCAGACGCAGATAAAACCTCAAAAATTACAACACTGCCAGTTTAATCTTCATTCCATTTTTTTTCCTACCAGTAACCTTCAAACAATATTTTTAGTTTTCATTAAAAATACATTTACTTTTACCAAACATATTTTCAAAGCTCTTGCTTTGGAAAAGAGCCTCTTCCTCCCATCATTTAACATTAAAATAAAAGGCTGTAGAATAAAAACTCCTAATATATTTGGTGAAGTAAGACTTCTTTTACCTCTCATGCTTTATTTAAGTTAGAGAATTGAAAGTTACACGTATACATTTCTACTCATAGACCAAAACTCACTATTACAAAACTAGAAATACTTGACAGCAGAACATTATGGTTGCCAGAAATGTGACAAACCGTAAAAGTTAGAAGCAGCTCTGAATGTTTCGTTATAGTCATGGATGGCATCTTGTCACCTTGTAACACAGGAGCTGCCGCTATTACAATGGCATTTCAACACAGACTTTTCCTAGGAAAGGATTTAAACTTGTCCTTTTTCTCTCTTTCATCCATCTTATGCTATTTCTTAGAACATTTCTTAAATTCTTCGAATGATCATAACATATTTTGGGATTGTGTTTTGTACTAGGGGCAGATAAAAAAGGAGTAATTCCAAACAATCCTAAATTAAGACAAAATTATTGTTCTTACCAAAACCAGTGAAAAGGAAGTCATGTGGGGACAAACAATACTGGGCATTTAATTTAGAGGAACTTGTAACTAGTGGTGGAAGACCTGAGCTAGATTTGCAGCATGATACACACACTGGATAGGAAAGTCCCCTTGTGAAATCAAACTTCTTTAAACCCATTTCAGTTTTTTCAGTGTCTCAGCAATTAGGTAGAATATCTATAGCACAAATCCCACCACTTCTAACAGGTACACTAATTTAAACATGTGTTTCTTTGAGAGCCATTATATGTCTAAAAAAGACTGAGCTTGCAGGCTTCTTCCTTCAAAACAGAGATTTCTCTAAGTTTGTCTTTTGAACTTGCCCAAAAATACTGTAACATCACCCTGCTAAAACTAAATTTTCATTCCTCAAATAACCATCCATATGGTTTTTCAATTTTTTTAATATTTGTATTTAATTTATTTAAAGTTGTTTACATTTAGGACTATCAGTCTTATACATATAGGGCTGTCACAAATCAGTTCAAGAGATTCCTCCCTAATTTCCTTTAGGAGAAGTTAGCAAGGTTAATTTGGCACGATCCACTCCACTGACAGAAAAGTGTGACCTTTTCTACCAAAACAGCTGCACCTGAAGAGGATTTCTTCTCAAAGCCTAAAAAAAATGTTGAACCTCTCATCACTGGGATATTTGGATTTTACAAATAAAGGTTCCCATACTTCCACTAGGTATCTAATTGAACCACAGTAACATTTGGAACAACACGAAATACAGTTAATCAGCTCTTATTTAATTTAAGGCTTTTAACTTAAGAGCTTTTCTTAAAAAAAAAAAATTCCAACCCATCAAACAAAAAAATAAAACAAATACATCACCAAAAAAACCCTCTTTTTTCCCATCACCAAAAATGTAGCTATGTTTTACATAAAAACATTGAACATAGGAAGAAGAACTAATTTTTTTTTTTTAAAGGAAGGATAAAAGAGATAGAAGCACCTGGAAGCAGAAACTTTCTATAGTCATCATTCTCCTGTATAGGAATAAGTATTTGCTCCAAGCAGCACTGTAGAGATTTATTGTTTGTTTCTCTTGGAAAGCTAACATTTCCAGAGGATTATACTCTGGATTGTACTAACAGAGAACAGGCTGTGAGAAGAAAATTATTAATTGAAAAGGTTATTTCTAGATGGACTGAGAATGCACACACAACCTCTCTGCCAGTTTTTTTTTCTGCAGCAAAGACTAGGTTCAGCTATTTAGTTACTTCTCCTAAAACTGATCAAACTTTCTGGGGAAAGAAGAGACTTAAATGTTTCTTACATAGTCCAAACTGAACAATTTTTCTCACAGAACTAACAAGTTTAGAATAAAAAAAAAGGGAAAAAAAACCCCTTGAAAACGAATTACAAAATCATCAGTGTGCATACACCCTATTTCAGGAGCAGCTTGTGAAGTGACCCTTTATCTCCAATAAAATGATTTTTCCAGGGATATTTCTTTCCCATGTTGATTTGCCCTCCTGATATATCATGCAAGGTGTCCAGGTAGACCTCCACTACCAGTTTATTGACCCATCCCTGCTCACCCTTAACACACTGCCCCTCCATTCTACTTCTAAGGCACCTTAGACATTGCTTTAATTCAGATGGAATGGTTTTGGATCTACATTAATGACAGAGACATAATAATTAGTAGGAGGAAAGGAGGAAAGTCCTCAACTTTCTGCTGACTGCAAACCCATGAGCCACAAACTTTCCCTAAATCAAGACAAGTTGTGTCTTGAAAACCACCAGTGACTCCACCGCGACCCTGGGGAGGCTTAAGAGGCATGGCAGTCTTTGTGCTCTTTACTTGCATTATTCAGGGGAATACAACAGAGATTGCAGCCGTAATTAAATCCTTACTCAGAATATATTAAATAAATAACTGTTGTCCAAAGAGGCACGTAGTAACAATAATGTTTCATCACATCAGGAATACAGTCTTACATTAAGCAAAGCAAATTATACCAAGAATCCATTGTGCTTCTTATTCCAATTTGTCATTAGATGTAGACAAACAGTTCCTTTTCCTCTAGAGATAACTACACAGAGAGGTTATAATGTGTAATATTAAGGTTAATCAGATGAGCTGACTGCAAATAACCAGCAGTCATCCAGAAAATTAACATCTGTCTATTACTTCTAAAAGTAAAATTGGATCAAGTATTTTTAACTATGTGAACACAGATGATTCACTTACCTGCTTTACCTCAGTCTTCTCCACCATGAAAACTAAGAAAAAGACAATTTACTCCCTCTGTGAAGAACCAGGATACCTGTACAGTTAAAATTCCTCCTTGACTGGTACGTAGTGTCAGTGACTTTAATATATTTAGTGTTCTTTTACAGAAGAGAAAAACATTAGTATAGGTTTCTTGGGAAAAAATAGTTTAAAAAAATTAGAGTGAAATTGTTTGATGCCTGCAATCAAACATACAGTAAGAAAAAGTTGAGATATGAAATTTTGTTTAAATCTTTGGACCTACTTGGTGGTAGGCAGGTGCATGTCCTTCAATAAACGACACACTACCACTTTGTGTTTGTGGGGGGGAAACATTACTTCTATTAAAGTACTTTACGGCTTTAAAAAAAAGAAATGAACCAACCAACCAAAAAAAACTCCAACGAAACTCCCACAAACACACAAAACAACTAACCAGGAATACTTTAAGAATCTTTGCCCTATTACCTTAGCTTACTTCCTTTTGGGAAAATCAAGGCTTCTGTCATCCTTTCTACATACAAATAGGTATTATCTCAATGAGACCATATGTGGGCCTTCTGCATGTAATTACTGAAGTTTATTGATATGGTTTGGGTATTTTTTCAAGTAAGAAAAACCATTTATTTATATTTTCAGTGGAAAAAGGCCACATTAAACTATATCCAGAAAAACTTTGTCATGCCTTCTCTGAAATTTTTGGAAATATAATAGTATGCTTTTCACTGTAAAATGAATTAACCAGAGATAATAAAGACCCTCTGGTTGCACTTCAATATTCTTTTCATTAGGCAAAAGGGAAAGAAAGGAAAATAGCAAGGCACCATTCAGGAAGATTGCAGCAGAATGTCTGCCAGAGAAATGAACTCCAGCAAGCAATTGTCTTCAAGATGGTGAGATCCCAGCTGTTCACCCATTTGGATCAAACTGATGAGCACACAGAAAATCGTGCAACAGAGCTGCCAAACATTTCTCACTGCTCCAAGCAGAGCCAACAGAGCTGCTGAAACCATAAGGTGATGCTCAAAATGAGCTCGTTCTCAACGTGCTTCTCTCTGCTCGGTGTGTGTGTGTGAGAGCACATATTTCAGCACTGAGAGACTTTGAGACACACTGAAACAGAGATAAAGAAAAACTAATTAAGCTCTCTGTATGCTTGCAAGCATTGCTAGTCATTGTAAACAGCAAAATATCTTGCTCACCAGCCACATTTCAAAGAATCCCAGAGGGCTACTGCTATCGCTCAGGTAGAAGAAAAGAAGAGAGATTGGAAGTGTGACCAGCCTCATTTCCTATTTGCAGTAGAGAGGTGGGATGCAAGGAGTAAGGACATGAAGGGAAACATTGCATTAGATTTCACAGTAGAAGAACTGTTGGAACAAACTGTTAATAAGAACAGTTTGTTTAGTGCTGTAACCACAAGTGAAGCTAATAGACATAATTTTCTATAACCTTCTTGTGATCTTCTCTAATTTTCTGCCCTTTAGTGTTACTTAAAACAGTTATTTAAACATCTTCTTGTAATTTCTGGATTTCTGATTGTATGCATTTCCCTCAACAGGAAAAAGCTGTAATTTTACTTGACTGTAGGCATCATCTTTTCATTATTTCCTAACCTTTGAACTCTTGCCCTTATGTAGATTTCAGAGGCCATCTGTGCAGCCAGTAAGAACGGTAACGAGTGGAGAATATCACTTCCAGGCTGTAGCTGAAACTCCCTATTTAACTCAGACAAGGCCTTATGTCTTTTGTCCTTTCCTTATTTATAGCAGTTCCTTTGCTTCAAATTCTTCTGTGCTTCTACTTTTCTAACACTGGGAAAGTTTAAGAGAACGGTTTTTTGTTGGTTTTTTTTTTAAATTGTACTTGAATGATAGGTGTGTTCTGCTTATGGACCAGAGAAAACTGACAATCGTTTTACACTGCTTATAAGGGAGACAAAACAAATCACTTAGACCTTTGTCACAGAAGGGCAGAGAATCCAGGCCATTATAAAGAAATTTTGGATGTTGCAAAAATGTATATGAAGCTATATCTATCTTACAGCATTGCATGTAAAAGAGATACAGACACATATATGTGGGTACATGTAGGTACCAAAACTGTCCTCATAGCCTGAAAAAAAAATCCTATGGAGAAATTCCTGTGAAGTTATGCTCTGCGATAAAAGAGAAGATAGGGGTGTTAGGACAGTTAGCCAACTTTTGCTTGGAAACTGCTTCAGCAACAATTTACATGTGCCTTTAAATCACTTGTTTTGGTTTTGTTTACCCCTTTTTGTTATTTTCTTTTTCATTACAATGTATTATTATATTATTTTACTACAATTATTAGACTGTCCTTATTTCAACCCATAAGTTTTCTTAATTTTATCCTTCCTATCCTATCCTATTCTCCCACCAGGGATGAGTGAGCAAGTGACTGTGGGGCTTAGTTGCCAATTGGGGTTAAACCACATCATCAGTGAAAAACAGCTACAACAATTTCTCAAATAAATAAAGAATGGACGGAAGGACAGAAGCATCTGATACATGTACATGAGATGACAACCTGCTCAAACTGGAAAATGAGTAGCTGCTAATGAAGGGAAAGTAATGACAAATGAGACTATTTAAGGAAAAAAATGCTGCTCTGAGAAAGAGAAACATACATGGACTTAAGGAAAAGATTTATTTCACTGAACACTAGAGCACTAGTTTCTAAAAACTGTACTGAGAGGTTGTTGAGATGTAGCAGTGGGGAATGCTTGAAAACAGGTTAGAGCAAATCCTATTTCCATTAGTGAAACTGCCACTACTGGCAGTGAGGTTGCATGCCCACATTCTCAGCAACTGAAATAAACAGCCCTTAAGGTTTCAGAATTTTTATTTTTTTCAATTGTTTGTTTTAATCTAAACAGTGCCATCTCTTGATTCTGTGTTACAAAGAAACAGTAATAGGTGTTGCCTCAATATATTTTTCAGCACCAATGCAAATTTTCCACATATTGTGAAAATTGAATGACAGGAAATTTTCTCTAATTTCAGAGTAAACAACAAAGTTAAGCATTCTTTTCCAATATGCGTATTGGTATGAAAGAACAATGTAGAAACAAAAGAAAAAAGAGGGAAATGTGCAATTAAGATGACACAATTCAAAGAATATGTAATAGACAAAACATGACAAGCTTACCATGAAAACTTTCTAGCCTAACATACAGAATGCATTTTATCACACCTGAAAAATTGGTTAATTGAAACATTTGACAGTTGTGGCTGCTGCATTCATTCTGTCAATATTTAATCATTTCCCCTCTAGTCATCTAATTTCTTTTCCACAAAATGTTTTTGAAGTTTCTGTTAAGGAGGTTTCTTATCATCTTCCACTGTCGTAATGTTTTTCCCTTTTGGTATCCTGTGTATCTTAGGCTGCAATACAATTCATTCTTTTCTATAATCGAATGCCTCACCATCAGATTTAATTCACCTGAAAGGAAACTGTCTTTGCACTAAGATCATAATCCTATTTGACTTCTACGATGCATTTCAGCTGGTGTTTTATTTGCATAGAAAGGAAATCTCTTTTTATAATCAAGGAGCTCTCTCCTCTCTCTCCTTCCTATATAGCAGCTGCTATCCAGTAATATATATGCATGTCCTGACTGCAAATATTTTGCAAAGCAACATCCTGCAGTTACATGACAAATGCTGTCACCACAATAATGGAGAATAACTTTAACATGAGGGCTGAACCTCTTTTTTCCTCACTGTTCTGTGGAGAAGGTAATTTCAAAATCATGTATTTATTCTGTTTCTTAGCCCTATTAAAAGAACAAATTATTTAATTTTCTAATATTTCTACTCATCTGATTGTTTTATGTACATATTATTTAGAAAGATAAATTATATGATCCCAGACAATGCTGCTATTTAGCTTGCTTTCTTTTGTCTTTCCCTTCCAATTATTAGTACCAACAACATAATAAACTCAGCTGTCCTCAAAGCACAAAAATATTAAAGAACAAGAAGTGAACTTCATTTTATGACCATAAAACAGCAAAATATAAGAGAACAGTGGAAATTCTCCTTGAAGCAGACTCAAGTGAAATTTCCTTGCAGAGTGGGTTGACCTTGTATTTCAATTCTTCATCACTACTGCACAATTTTGAGAAAAGTAACTCCTAAGACTCCATAAAAGTGCTCTACAGAGGACATTCTGAGAATCACCAACCCAGATTACCAGCAAATAACAAATCCATACAATATGAGTATTCTATTTCCTTAGAACTCTCTGCTGTCTCTTCATTCTTTAATTTGTGTTTTTACCCCTCAACCTCTTCTTTTTATATCTACAGTGCAGCGTATTTGTACTTTCCATTCTAGGGATCCATTTCCAAATAGATCTCAGTAAAAACATGCCAGAAATTTTCACACACATAAAGCTTTTTATATATGGCAGAACTATAATCAAGAACTTACAGTTTTCTAATTCCTTGTGCTTTTTAATGTAGAGCAGATCTGAAGACCTAACCATCACATCAGTATGTAGGACAACAGCATAAGGAGTGATAGACAAAGGAAAATAGAGCACGACCTTTTAAATAATAAAGCATTTGGAATGTGGTGACACCAAATTGAAATAAGAAAGAAAATTAAGTAAAATAGCCTAATCAAAGTCATGTCAATAGATCTGGGAACATCAGTGCAGATTTTCCAGCCCCCTAACTCCTACAAAGAAAAAAAATTCCAAACTCTAGAAACGTTCAACTCTTATCATGCATCTCCCAGCCCTGGTCAAGCACACAATCAAACGGCAGCCCTATGGGTCATATAGTGAGAATTTCTCCTGACCTCTTAAATAAGCTTCCTCTCCTATGAAATTTTCATAATGGTAAGAGGAAGACAGAATGAAGTGGGATCTTGTTTTCCTCTCTCCGTGCCCCACCCTCCCCTCCCCCCCCAAAAAAACCCAAACCAAAAAACAATAAACAGTCGCACAGTCAGGGAATACACCTTTCTGAATCCCATAATCTAAAGATACAGTCATGGAATAATTTCAGCAAATGAAGGAGGCAGTTTTGCTTCTATTAGATGCAATTCAAGAAAGGTCAATGTTCATATCTCTCTAGAAGTGCTGACATTCTATAAATAACCAATTCTGAAACTCTAACCTTCTTATATTTCTCTTTAGATTTGTATTTGTTTCATTTAAAACTCCAAAAAGGGTCTATTATCTTCTTAGGTTTTGCAAATTTGAAAGAAAAAAATGCACAAAATAATCTTCAATATAAAACCAGTCAAATATCAATTATGGCTTTATCCTGCTACTCTTGCAAGTACTACTTCTCAAGGTCTATATTTCTGATGACAGTTAAGCTGTAGTAGCTGCACAGTGAGACAGACTGGAATATTAGCAGATGACTTGGAACCAGTTGTTTGGAACACAAAGTTATGAAATGATATTTTTCTTTGTTATTTTAGTTCTCCCACTTCCATTATATTTATTTTCTACCATTTTTTCATTCAGACAAGACCACAACATCAATCTGTTTCAAAATCTTTTGGTCAGCAATTGAATCCAAGTCTAATTTAAAACCAAGACTATACAGACTTAAATTACACTGATCACCTCAAAGTTAAAAGCAGTATTTCCTCATCTTCAAACCTATTGTCCGAATGTTATTTCTTAATCAAAAGATTACTTACAAAAACAACAGAAACTGCAAAAGCCAAAAAAGATGGTAGTTAAGAATGCAGGAAATGGCTTGCTTTTATTTTAAATAAAAATCACAACAATAAACGGTCTCCCGAAAAATAAAAATGTGGAAGATGAAAGTGTTAGAGCAGATAATCATAGAACAAAAGGCACAGCTAACATTAGGGAAAATATTTGCTTACAGAGAATATACTTCACAGAGACCAAAATAGCTAAAAGTATCTACATTGGTGTCACACCACCCTTAATCTTATTCCAAAAGGGTTTTGGAAAAAAAAAAAAAGGGAGCATTTTTAAGAAGAGAATTCTTGAACTCTCTGTTAAGGTCAGGTTTTCTCCTTTGTTATAAATAAATTTAAATATATATTTTTTATATAAATATATATTTATATATATAAAATGTTATATTCTGAACTGTCAGTCTGGGTGGGAATAGATAAAACAGAGTACTCAGAGCAGACTAGTAGCTCAGTGTGACACTAGTTAAAGTATCCATTACCTTCTTTTTTTGCATTTTGATAGACTAAAACAAAAAATATCAGAAACTAGACATCTTCATGGGAATAAAATAAGGAAATAGCAGGAGTGCAGAATACATTTATATATATAAACTTTATTTCCTCCTCTTGATTGGTACTGATAAAGACTAACAGAGATTCATAGCTTTTGTTGGAAGACACGTAATTTTCAGAGACATTTAGAAATACATGGCTTCATGCTTTTAAAAAATGTGTTAGACCTTTCAAGAAGTAATTTTACTACAAAATACCACTCTCAGACTCTTTGTAGGACAGTACAGCCATTAATAATGCTTTGCTATTGCATATTATATGATTTACACTCTACCCTAATGGCTTAGAATCTTCTTTTTTTTTTCTTTTCCAGTATGAACAAATTAGCTCTGTTTTCAGGGCACAATTAGTTGCAAGTCCTTCATTTTCATTCTGTGGAAAACTGAAGGACAAATCAGTGATAACAGAATCACAGGGTAGCACTTGGGTAGTCAGCTAAGATTGTTGTCTAGGAGCAATTTATCATGTAAATGGTGTCTGCTTTCTTTTATGGAAATCTGAAAACAGCTTTCTGCATGATTGAAGCCTTTGTCAATGAAAACCCCTTCAAAAATGTGACAAATGTTTCTTATCTCTGGGAGACACACAAAGCACTTAAGTGATAAAAACTATATATACACTTACTATTTTTATCCAGGTCATACACATCTATAGCATTCTGAAGATTTAGCAGACCTGCCAGAAATATAAGATTTTGTCTTTATTGACTCAATTCTATTTTAGGGGGAAATCAATCCCATTTCAGAAGAGTCAAAAAAGATTGTTTGTTTTACCCATGCTATATATAAATATTAATTACCATAACCATAAATAAACAAAACATAGTATGAAGTTGTTTCTCAGAGAAATATGAAGCATGTTACAGATGATATCCAAGCATTTTTGGAAGATGAACTGTATGCTTATTAATCGTCACATGCCTCTCTCTGTCAAAAGCCTCTTCAGGGTCCCTTTATCTTATAGATCTCCTCCTTCTCATTCTGCCAATCCGCCGACATTTTCCACTCCATGTCATGGCTACATTTCAGCTCTCACAAGTGAATTAATATATATATTCCACTGTGCATAAATGACACAATTATGGGACTTTACATCTCTTAATACACAGATTTACAGGTTTTTTAAAATGAAATTTAAAAAGCCTATTTCACAAAGTCTCCTCAAAAACATTTAGATGATTGCTCATTTAAAGAAATGTTATTAAACCATCCGGGATAATAAAAACAAGCTACCCATAAGCTGACTATGAGTGCAACATGAAAAGCAGTTTCCAAGAACAGTGGCGTCCAACACAAACCTAAACTCAGCAAATGATGCTCTGGAATTAAGAGGAATTTGCAACATTCTACAATACAGAAGATGCAAAGCATTGATTTTTAACACAAGTCATAGTACTCTAAAACATGAGTGAATTGCACCAGCAAATGAAATATGGCTTTAAGTCTCTCATTCACATTGTCTTGGCTTGAAGAATCAAAGACTCATAAAAAGACTTATTTCTTATTTTGTGTGTATTTGCTCAACCTATGCAAAAGTATTATCCAACTGATGAAGGAGAATAAATCTCAAAATAAGTCTGAATTCATTCTATTTGTACTCAACTTTTCTGATTTTTTTCTACCTCTTTTATTTTCTAAGAAGATTCTGGCATAGAAAGAGGGTTTTTTGTTTTGTTTAAGAATGTATACTGTGTGCACATACACAGATATCAATACCTTCTGCCTTGGGGAGAGAAGGGGACAATAATCATATATTATTTCTATTTTAATGGATGAAACTTTATATTCTTCGTGGCATAATAGGCAAAGAAATCTGGTTGCCTATATCTGTCCCTGTCATTGTTTACTTCCTAAATCTATTTCCCTGAAACAATATAATTTGTCTTCAAAACCCTTTCTTTTTTGGGGTGGGGGGGGATGTAGTAGCAATAGTCATGGAGGGTTTTTTTGAACCAAAAAAACCCCACAAAAATTGTTAGAACAAGCAAAGAAAATACCCAGTACTTCTTTTCTTTATCTGAGATCTGAAAAACAGGAGCCAAGAAAGAGAGGGGCTTTTTATAGGGACATGTAGTGACAGGACAAGAAGGAATGGATTGAAAAAGAATAGGTTTAGATTAGATATTTGGAATAAATTCTTTCCTTTGAGGGTGGTGAGGCAATGGAACAGGTTGCCAAGAGAAGTTGTACCTGCCCCATCCCTGGAAGTGTTCGAGGCCAGGTTGGATGGGGCTTTGTATATGATATGAGCCAAAACAGCAAGTGAAACCAACCACACTGAGGAGTTATTCCTGATTGGATATATGTTTTCCTTTGCTTCCAATTCTGTTACTGCACCTATGAGGAAGCACAATACAGGTAGCAGATTTCAATAACGTGAAATCACCTAAGTTAATTTCAAATCTCGCCATCTTCAACATTTAATCATTTTCCTTCAAATACTTTTCTAACCTTAAGCCATTTTTTATTTGGTTCTGGAACACAACTTTTTTACAGATTCATCCTGGCTACCATTTTTTTGCACATCATCTCAGTGTTAGGCTTCATTTTAAAATTCATTTTTTCCTTAGCTTCCAGTATATTCAAGTTTGATAAAACCTAATGAGCTCTAAGGCAGACAGATTAAAGTGCACATTTTTGACATAAGCAATCTTCTTTAATAGAAGGCACTTTTATTATCAACTTTGCATTCACTTTCTGTGCAAGAAAGGAAAGTAATTTTAATTTCCATGGGTATGGAATTTAATGGTACTCTCTAAAGCTTTACCAAATGTCCATTAGCCTGATAAATTTGGTCAAAAGGTTCATAGCAATGAAGTCCCAGCAGAGTGAGAAAATTTTCCTGGATTACATGCTAGTCAAAAAGAATATTTTTTGTATTTTCTTTAACTTTTCAGCAGAGATTTGATTTCTACCCGCAGGTCAGTATAACTAAAGAGACTGGGTGATGGGTTATGAGTTATCAGGGACAGGGTCTCTAGCTCAAATTGAAAATAATGACAGAAAAAGGCTGCTCAGGCAATTGAGTGTTTATGCCTGCAGCTGTACTCTGTTCAGCCTTCATCATACTGATAGTAGCTCTGGATAAGCCCTCTTAGTAAAGCATTTTCATAATTTGAACACATCTGCAGCAAGAAGAGACTGGTAACCAATTGAAATATTTTTCATTAACCGGAATGCTCTTTTTCTGGTAAAATTTTGAGGTATAAGAGAAGTGAAAACACTTCAGAGCAATTCAGTTATAAAATATTTCTGAATAATGCCAAAGAACAGACTTATGTCATCAAATAGCTGTCAGAAAAATCTTACCACAATTTGTTCCTAATTTCAAAGAAAATCAGAGTTAATTAAACCTTTTAAGGACCAAACACAACTGGGTTTGATCAAAAATGTAAACTGTACTTTTTTGAGTTTTTATTATTCTTCCATCTAAATTTATCCCAAACACTACTTATCTGATGGAAGCTCCAGGGGGAACTGAAGATATACAGATAGAGATACATGTAGCTGAAACCTTTCTGTATCAAACACTACAGCAACACTGCTTGTTTGAATTACTCTGTTTTTCTTCACATGAGCAGATAAACTCACAGACACTGCCTGAAGCAAGTCTTAAGCGAACATTAAATACTTCCACACTTTTAAGTGGTAAAAACAAAGCTTGGAAAGCCATTTATTTAAAGAAAAAGAAAAATGGGTGTTGCTACAGCCTCCTGTTTACAAATTTAGAGTAAACTACTACAAATAAAAGCATCTCAGGACCTGTAGCCTGTTTAAAATGTTATTTTCCTTTTCCAAAAAAACCCCAAACCATCTCCCAAACCCTAACGTATCCCACTACTATTAAGAGGAAAAATAACACGGAAAAAACCCATGTCTTTTCCCCCAATAACTTTTGTTGCAAGTGGGATGCTTGAGGCAGGAAGATAAAACTTATGAAGTAACAAGAAAATACCATTACACTATTTCATAATACCACAAAGGTTCCACTTGACAAATTGACTTGTGAAACCACACAAAAGGAGAATGAATTTCAATCATTCCACCTGGAAGCTGATAACTTTGCATAGCGTGTATACTGGGAGAAAAAAGAAACAAAAAAAATTCCTGCTCTTAAAGTTTCCTGTATTTTAAGTGCACTAGAAACCTTTTAATACTTCATTTCAAAAGCAAAGGATCATAACATGATGTTTCTTTGAGCACAAAAGAAGATATAATCAGCATGGTTATTCAATTTTTAAAATCAGAATAAAACAATGTTACAATCTAGTCCAACCTCCATTATAATGTTACTGATTAGATTTCAACCCACAATTCCTTCATCATTCTTATGAATTCTGTTTTCTTTACTATGAAGCACCTCTGTCTTCAGTGCACAGATCCCAGAAAAGACTTATTAATTGCAGGCTTAAAAACCTGATATTTGGGTTACTTTCAAAGTACAAAGTAGTAGGAATGTTGGAGGTGACTCGTTTTCCACAGCATAAAATTGACATTTTTAGTCATGAACAGAAGTATGCTGTGGTAGATACTGAACTGTCAGTAAATATAAAGTTTATTGTTCAGTGATTCATTTTTGCTTTTGAATCTTACAGAAAGTTTGAATTTCACTGTCAAAACCAAAATTACATCTGCAGGATATTTCCCTCTTTCTTGTGATGTCTGCAAAATATTTAAACTGCCTAGTGTAAACTTTGAGGACATGAAATTTGGGGCCAAAGAAAAGAGAAGTATCATGAGTAGATAGTGAATAGATATCAGTATCCTATTTATATACAAATTCGTATTTGTACATAGTATTTACTATTTTTTTCTCATATTTCTAAAAGGTGCCAAGATCTGGACCCCAAGGTGGTTGAAATCTTATAAACAGGTTGAAAGGACAACAACTGTAGAGCCCACTGAAACTACAGAAAAGACTCAAAATAGTGAAAAGGTGCCAAAACTGGACTCCAGATATTCTAAGTTACAGTCCAGTGCCCTACTCATTGAACCCGCTGAAATTTAAAACAATTTATCTTTGTTAATATCAAAGAATTTTTCTGCTGCTTCAGACACACAGAAATATGCAGAATGAACACAGTTAAACTGCTCTGAACCCATTAGAATTAAAATATTAGGCTTTAGTCTTAGTTCTATGACAATTAATGCTTTGCAGCTTTAGAATTTCATCACAGTGTATTAATCAAGCCATAAAAATACAAATTATCTCTTTAGTATAGAAAACTGCTTTCTAAAATTATTTTAATAGAAATAAATTTCCTGTCTATGGTGTTTTAATTACATATCTTAAATTACATTAATCTGTCTTATTCAGCCTTCACGCTTGTGTTTATTTCTATTTAATTCTTAAATAAAGGCCCTGCACACACAGAAACGGCAGACATGGAATAACAGTACTCTTCATAGAGCATGCATTGTCCTATCAGGACAATACTTTATATTTATTGTGATGAATAGGACAACATATTTATCATTATAAAGGTCACAGCTTTTGCCAAGCAATCTTTATCCCTCATCCTGATAGATTGGCCAGTGAAGACTATAACTTTAGACAGCATTGCACTTTCCAAATGATGCTCAGTACTGAAACAATAAAGTGATATGTGAGGAGCGCACAGGCAGGTCTGAGAGGCAGCAGCAGGGTAAAAGGTAGCCAACAAAAAATCCAAACAGGCTGTGGAGACAGCAGAAGATAATCAGAAAAGGTGAGAGTATTGGAAGAGGTGCAAAAGGTAGAGACATGACAGCCAACATTAGCACATTTCACACACTGTAGATGCTGGCGACTGCAGAATTAGGAGCTACAGTTGAGGGAATTATTTCCTATGATGGCACTAATCACAGTCAGCATGAAGAGGATTTTTTGGAGAAGAAGATATTTATCCTGATCCTGGGGAAAACATTCAGAAAAGACCTGCAATGATAGCTCTGTCATGGACTTACCCTTACCTGTATATTTTCATTCAAACATAATGAATAATAAGTGTTACTAAGGTATTTCAAATGGTAACACTTAGAAACATCATCAAAATATCTGTAAAATATAAGGTATTAAACTATTACCCTCTTACATATATTGCACACATACAATGAAGTAGAGAAAGGATTAAGCTGAGCAAGCATTAATTTGCTGAAATAAAAAAGCACTTCAGTTAAACCTCCCCTTAGCTACATCATAAGTGCATGTCTAAAAGACTTACCCTAAGACAGAAGATAATAACCAACAGCAAGCACTCCTAACATATCTTATAAAAGGTAAAAATACCCTTGTACAAAACTTGCCAGCCTACATTAATTTAACAGTTCTCACACAGTTATCACATTTCAGTCGAGGAGCAGTATTTCACAGCTGAGGTGCAGCAGCTATCCAAAATGCTTAAATATTTTAAGAACTCAACTGATATATTTTAAATGCTGTGATAATGAATGGTTTGGTTTCTCTCCTCAGTTTCACTGCCTCTTTCCTCTTGGGTTACGGCAGCTTCTGAACACTACTTTTTCAATAGCAGGTACCCTAATCACCTTAATGGTACAGGATAAGCCTGAAATACCACCACGCAGCATGTACAAAAAGACAGGGATTTTTTTGGGATTAGCTAGGATAATGCTATAGGATCCACTACTGGGAGAAATCTACTCTTTCCAAACAATGCTCAAACTGTGTCCAGTCAGTTTTCTACAACCTAATGGACAAAAGATGGAGCTTGATGAAACTCCTTAAAAAACCCAAAACCCCCAAAATCTAAAAAAAAACCCCACTGTAATAGAGGGAGTAGGAGCTACCTCATTTGTTAGAAAACATAAGCACAGCACTGTCCTTCAAACAAGGCTGGTTTTTTGTTCATTTTTACAAACACTGAGTTTGGTTAGGTTACGTGTTCAAGTGAATTTCCGTCAGCCCTTCATACACCCAGGAGACACCCCCTTCAACATTCTGTTCAGCACACACATATCAGGCTCCTGGCAAGAGACTCAGCTCAGCTGGAAAAATATTTATTCACAGACACACCCCATATAAGTAGCACTCTCAGACACAGACAATTCCCTGGTTAAATAAAACCACTTCATGGCTTGCTGAGCCTGCCACTGCATCAGTCATGCGTATCCATCAATCAAAGCAGGTCAAGGACCCAAGCACATTTGGGGGATCTGCCTTTCCACTTCACTTTGGCTGACAATTGATTTGCAAGGTACATTTTGCTTCTCCTGCATATCAAGATTACAAGTTACATTCCAGAGTAAGGAGAATAGATTTATGATTTGGACACTACAAAGAAAAAAAAGCAAAATTGGTAAGATGAGCACAATTATGACTCTTCTCAGTTCCACTAGTATCCTGGGCGCATCAGGAAGAGTGTGTCCAGCAGGTCACAAGAGAGGTGATCCTGCCTCTCTACTAGGCCCTGGTGAGGCCACCCCTAGTGCCTTCTGTTCAATTCAGGTATTCACAGTTCAAGAAAGATAAGGAGCTGCAGGAGAGGGTCCAGATGACAAGGGGTCTGGAGCATCTCTCTTATGAGGAGAGACTGCAGAAGCTGGACCTGTTTAGTCTGGACAAGAGAAGACAGAGGGGATATCTTTAATGCTTATAAATATCTCTAAGGCAGGTGACAAGAAAATGGTGCCAGACTCTTTTCAGTGGTGCCCAGTCACAGGACAAGGAGCAATGGCCATAAACCAAAACACAAGAAGTTCCACCTCAGCATGAGGAAGAAATTTACATTGGGGGTGTCAGGGCACTGGAACAGGCTGCCCAAGGGAGGTCTCCCTCTCTGGAGACATTCAAACCCCCACCTGGACACGTTCCTGCGTAACTTGATCTAGGTGAACTTGTCTCGACTGTAGGGTTGGACCTGGTGATCTCCGGAGGTCCCTTACAACCCTAACAATTCAGTGATTTCTTCTACTTGCAAGGAAAGATTGTCCTAGGATATTTAAGAGGAAAAAAGTCATAAATTAATTAGAAACGTCTAGTTTTATACAAAGTAATTACAGAATTATGTTATTAGATGTATTTATGACACTTTATGTTGCAATGATAAAAAACACAAGGAATTTTTTATTAAAAGAATCCTTTTTAGACAAGTTAGTTCACCAGAGGTTTTGATTTTAGAGTTCAGTCATCTAGGAATTTCTCTGTGAAAAGTGGCCATTTACCTAATAAATTTAAATAATTGGCTAAAGGCAGGTTCAGCCCAAACTCAGATTAAACAGTTACCAAGCATCAGAAGATGGCCCCCTTTTCCACACATAGCTAGAAACTCCCCCCCCATCTGTAGAAAAATGTTTTCCATTTTTATACTTGTTTACTCTCACCTGTCAGCATGACTCAGACGGAGCCTTGCAGGTTCTAACACTTCAGATTAGTGTTTCTTCTGAAAACCTCAAGTCTTTCATACAAACAAACAAAAATGGAAAGGAACTGCTGAATTTATACCAAGGGTCTACCTTGCATCAAATGTCATGATGAAAAAATCCTCTCTTTCTGCTGTAATTTATGTAGTCCTTTATGCTGTTATAGAATTTATGTAAAAGAAGACCATTCTGATTGGATAGCATTTTGCATGTCTTTCCACTTATTTTGTACCAGCTAAGTGACTGTGCAAGGTTCAAGGCAATAACAGGCAGGCCCACTGGGCACTGATGAATTTGTACAATCTGAGAAAAACACTTAAGCAATTGACCTTGCAGAGAAAGAAAGGGATTATTTCTGCTTTATTTATACTTTTTTTTTAATACTTTTTATTTAGATACAGTTTGGTCCACCCAGAAGTTCTTTTGCTTCTCAGAAATGAACGCAGAACAAATTTAGCCAGAAGAAGATAGCAGTGCCTACCAGACAAACTCAACCTCAAGAAAAAAAAGAAAAACCAAAACTGAACCGAACCAAACCCACCAACCAACCAACACCATTCAGATATCTTAAGAATTTAAAAAGTTTCTTCTGGAGTGATGTAAGAGAACAGAAGCAACTATTTTATCTACTCAGAAAAACAAACAGCAATTTATGAAATTTCTGCTATACTTCATGAGGTTCCTTTGTTGAATGATTTCATTTAATGTAGGATTTATTCTTATGCATGATGGACTATTTCAGATCAGATCTGCAAATACACTGTATTTATATAAACACAAACAAAGTGTGCAAACAAAGCAAATTACAGTTTGTCCACAAGATAAATCAGTAAGGACTTCTGTGCTGGTTTTGGCTGGGGTAAAGTTGATTTTCTTCCCAGTGGCTGGACTGGCGCTGTGTTTTGGATCTTTGATGAGCACAAGGTTGGTAATACAGAGATGTTTTTGTTATTGCTGAGCAGGGCTTACACAGAGCCAAGGCCTTTTCTGCTTTTTGGACTGGCCATGCTGGTGAGGAAGTTGGGGGTGCCTGGGAGTGTGGGAGGAGACAACCAGGACAGGTGACCCCAGCTGACCAAATGAACACTCCAGACCATAAGATGTCGTTATATATCAGTGTATAAAGTAGGGGGAAGAAGGAGGAAGTGGAGGAACATTTCCAGTGATGATATTTCCAGTCACTGTTACCTGTGATGGGGCCCTCCTCTCCTGGAGATGGCTGAACACCTGCCTGCCACGGGAAGCATGGAATTAATTCCTTGTTTTGCTTTTCTTGTCTGCATGGCTTTTGCTTTCCCTATTAAACTGTCTTTATTTCAACTCATGAGTTCTCTGGCTTTTACCCTACCCATTCTCTCCCTGAACCTTCTGGTGGGGGAGTGAGTGGCTGTGGGGTTGCTGACTAGGGCTAAACCATGACAACTTCACTGAAAAGAAATACAGAATTTTAAAAGGAAGCAATTATTTTTGTCTTTCCTTACAAAATTCACATCTGAAGTATATTTACTGAGAGATTTTTAAAATTGTATAAACAATATGACTCAGAATTTTTTGTAACATAGTTTAGACATGTTTCACAATAGCAAAGAGTCATGCCTTACCTAAGTGTTAATTAACTATCAATGGACCTCTTCTAGGGAAAATAGTAACAAGAGAGAATGCAGTTCTCTCACACATACTAATAATTTACCCCCTTTCTTATCTACTCTATCCTTGACCCCCTTCAAATCTTGATAAAAAGCAAACCAAGTGAATAAATAAATCCAGCGAAATATTTCAAAATAAAAGGAAAGATCAAAAGTATAAAACCAACTAAAAAAGACACCCCTCCGCAAAAAAAAACACCAAACCAGCAAAAAAAACAGAAAAGAAAAAGCAAGAAAGCCTTACAGAGCATGTGAATTGATACCAGCAGCATTAAAACGCACTGCATGTTTCCGAGTAACCTGCAATTTGAAGAAAGCCACATGATTACAGGAGGGACAAATTACAAACCTCCTATAGACACAAGAGCATGGAAGGCATTTTTAACTTAATCCCTCAGTTATGGCTCTATTTAGTAAATATTAATTATACTAAAGTAACTTCATTTGATCAAACCACCTTCGATTGCATGGTTCTGAGCTAATACAGTTTACAGCCATCCAGGAGAAAACTTGAAAGGGGAAAGCAGCAAAATACCACATTTTTTGTTTGTAATACATTCCCAACACAATCTCAACTTACTTTGTTTTTCATTAACTTTGGTGTTGTACCCAAGATATAAAAAGTGCTAAAAACAGCACCTTTCTAAAATATTTTTGCCTCATCCTGATGTACAGTCTACTTAAAAACCACTATAACATGTAAAAATCAGTGCCATTTTAGGGTGATTAATGTCCACAGCTGTGGAAGGTAGGTTTATTACTTATAAGGTATGTTTTAATAATTTTAAAATTCATTACCTGGACTGACTGCTCAAAATTCTTTCATGGAATACACAGTCAAAAAACCCCAAACAAACAAAGAGCCCCAACACAAAAAACCCAAACAACAACAACCACCAACACTCTAATACCCTCCGAAAACCAAGAATTGGAAGAACTTTGGAGATTTCCTAACAATCACAAAATATTCTTATAAATATTCAGTTTCCTAAATGATTTAGCTTCATATGCCCTCGTCTTTTCTGAGAAACAATACACAGAGATACAAGAAAAAATAAAAGACAAATGTAAAGTGCTATATACTCATCACAGACCGTCTGTGCAACAGAATTATAACAGGAAAGTGGATGACACAAAGAAGCAGAGAGCTCTCTCTACTTCTTAAGTTCAGAAACTTAAATGGCACTGCCTTGAATCCTCATACTTTTCTCTGTCTCTTTCAGAAGCCTGGACGAGAAGGAAGCAACACTTACCTTCAGATAAAGAATCTGAGTTCTAGAAAAGGTAAAAGAATTCAGAGAGAAAACAAACCCAGATAACAGCATACAAACTTTCAAGAAAACAACACTGGCAGCCCAGAGAAATCAACTATATACCTAACCATCAGCAAAAATTAACACATCTCCTCTATTCCACTGGTTCACATCTCACTTCTTTATCACAGAACTGACAAATTATTATTATTTTCACACCTTGGAGACAAGGCATGACACAGACAACATACAGCAGCCACAAAGAAACAGATCCACCAGCAAGCTGAAATCTCACTCTCATCCCAAAACTGACTGCAAAAAAAAATTAGACCAGCTGCTTCACCTTTTCACCACTTCAGCTATTCTTCATTCACACTCAGTGTTCAGCTGTCTTTTCAAAGCCTTCTCTTACTATCTTCTGTGCACTTAAAGCTTTCCAGGCACTATGCTTTGAGGGGTTTTGAGCACCCTTCTTAGAAGTTGGTGTCTAGTCTCTAAGAAATACAAATGATGTCTGCGTTGATTTGCTATCCCTGAGGAATTAACTCTTAGAAACTCATTGTTCCAGTGTTAGATAAGAAGGCCTCATTGAATGTAATACTTGAAAGTTAAATTCTCCAGTGTTAGTCACTAATTAAAGAAATTAATGTTGGCCAGTCCTGATAAACTACATTGATAGGTGCTCCTGTTATTGACTTCACTATTAAACCACGTATTTGCCACAGATGCAAGAAGCAACAAGTTAACCTTCAAGTTAGTAACGATTTCTGTGCTACATCTCTTTACTATTACCCAAAGTACTCACTTCCCTTCCTCTCTCATCTACAATGTCTTTTGGGTATCTTTTTCCAGACAGACTCCACAATTTGCGAGCTGCATGCACTTTATGAAACCAAAGAAGGACTTGCTGGATATGCTCCACACTTTCAAAAAAATTTAGAACTCTATTTGCCCTAAACCTATGTGTGAAGCCAATTCGGCCGCTTTTGGTTTGCCTCAACTCTGGTTGTCAGGATTGTCAGAGGCATGTGGAGGAGGGGGCACACGTGTTACTCGCAGGAAGCAGCCAGGAGTGGGAGAAGCCTTGTCTCTGGAGAGACTCCGCCTCACAGCCAATCAGGGCAGAGAAAACTTCCATGATTGGACTGCGAGGACCCTCCCCCCCCCACACACGCGTGTGCTTGCTAGTGGGGGGACGGGCAAGTGCCCGGATGCCCACCAGAAATGCCCACCAAAAATGGACCCGCAAAGCCAAGTTGGGGGAGGAGTTTGAGAGCCCATAAAGGCAGCCAGCCACCACACCACGACGTCTTTTTGTTTTGCGTCGCTGGGGGGGTTGGCTTGGCCCCTTCTGCTCCCGCCTTCTCGCCATCTTCCTTGCCTGCCCGCTTGCCTGCCTGCCCGCCTTCGCACCTGTCCTGCCTAGCTGCCACTTCGCCCTGCGTCCTTGCCTGCACACAGCTTCGCCCACCGTCGCCGCTTGGAGATTGTACCCAGCTCGCCACAGAGACTATGCAAGAGCACTGCGATTCGCAACACGCACGATCCATCCGCCAAAAAAATAGCCAGGGTTCTGTGGTAAAGCTGTTCCCTGTCTTCTGTTCCTTCACTCCCCCCCCTCCGTTTTCTTTGTTCTTCTTTTTTGTTTCCTTTCAATAAATGGTTTTCAGATATAATATTGCCATTATTTGTGCTTGATTTTTCGTCAGAAAAATAAGTCAGAAGAATCCTTCCTGGCTCCTCCTTTTTATAGTGGAACGGGACAACCTACTAATTGTAGCAGTCAGTAACTTCTCTAGAAGTATCATAACAAATATATTACATCAGCAGTTCCCCTTACCTGAATCATTTTAAGCATACAAGTATAAAACTTCTGGTCAAAATTTCAGCATAAATAAAAGAGCGAAAATAACAGTATTGGGATAATTCAATGACCACGTGCCTGTGAACATTTATAAATATCCACACTGCCGTGGGTAACCCAAGTAGTGCAGATACAGTAGGAAATCAGCAGCACCCTTCCTTCCATCTCTACAACACCACAGAAAATCGATATAAGCAACATCAGAGTAGTGGTTAGAAAGAACTTCTAGGGGTGAAGGTGTTTTGTAGCACCAGTGAAGGAACCACTTTAGAACTGATATATTCAGATCAGTTAGTAAAACGTTCTCTACTGCTAAATTTGTGGATGTTAATGGTGGCTAGACTTACAATTTATTTTCCAAACACAGAAAATTTAGAGATACAGTCTGACATTTTCATATGATTAAATGATTTCTTAGTCCTGTGAGAGAAATGCAGGAATATCTTTAGTGGAAATGTTTTCTGCATAGATGCATGAGGAACAACAGGGAGGGCACGTTATTTTTTGAGCAAATTTCTGGAGCCCACAGGAGTCTGTGCAGCAGTCCTGCCACTACAAGTGTCAAAAATATAAATGATGCTTTGCACCAGTGTTACTACCCTACTAATTCTTTTCCTCTGGGTCTCAACTGACTAGGGAATTCTTATTAAAAGAGATTGTCACGAGCAAGTATGTAGTAGGCATAGTTTCAATATAAATTTCCAAAAGCATTCACAGCTAATATCAAATTCCAGGGATTTTCAAACCTTCAGGTTGAATTGAGAGAGTAAATCCACACAGGCAGATAATCCAACAAGAGAGTCAAGTGGATTTGTGACAAAAACACAGCTTAACAGCATAAGAACTTCTATATCCCTGAACTAACCTGACTATGGACAGAGGACTGAAAAGTCAGATTTGGGGCTGTTGCAGTCTCGGCTGATACCTCAGTAGTAATTCAGAATTTCATAGTTGTAATTAAGAAATAAATATGTGTGCATGACCAAACCCACAGTAGAATCTCTTCTAATTTATCACCAAAGATGGAGTAAATTAGGTATTTATTGTAGGTGCTTTACCTATCAATAAAGGTTTCAATCATATCCTCTGCTGCCAGCAGCTTGGAGAAAAACAGAAAGGAATTAAAAAACAGCTTTCAAGACTGTCTTTTTTTGTTTCTTGGAAAAGCACTGTACATGTATCTAATTGCGTATGAATATAACACAGTATGTATTTTCAGGAAATATTCTATCATACTTACTCTCTACCACTTTCATAAACAAGATATTTACCTATATTCTAGCTATGACAATGCTGAATTTAAAAAAAAAAAATTGCTTTCCCTTCCTACATCTGAAAAAGTCCTGAAAATTTTGAATTGAGTTTAGAATAAATTAATTATTGGATCAGGAGTCTGAGAGTTTAGAGGAAAGGGGATGGCTTTGTGTTTTCTTGTGCATCTCATTTATGACTTTTGGTAAACTAGATGGATCTAGTTTATGCATTTCTCTTGAGTGCCAAATATTTTGCCGTTATATCTAGAAGAGAGAGAGACATGCCAGCACCCTAGAAACAAAAAAACTTTGGTTGTTTCCAAGTCCATGAACTGCTTGTTACCTGAATTATTAGTCTGGCTATGGAAATAAATGCCACTGAGTCAATGAAAACAAAAATCATACCATTTCAGGTAATAAAAAACCCACTTAAATCAGAAAAAAAAAAAAGAGAGAAAACTAATATTTGAAATATTTTACAGATCACGTGTTGTTGATCACTTAAATCAGATAAATGGCCGTAATGCTACCTTATGTAGATGCATTCATTTAATATATTTTGGTTTTCACTATAAATTTACATTATGTTTTATTTTCAATTTATCATTCAGTTCTTTTTTCTACTGTTATGCTGTTCAGCCAGAACCCAGTTTGCTTGTCTTGCATCAGTCCCACTGCAGTCAGTGGACTAGAAAAACATTTCAAATTTTGTCCAGTTAGAGCAATCAGAAATAAACCACCTTATCTAACAGTATTGCATACCTTAGTTCTGATTATAGTTTTACCTATTTTACTGTTGAAACTTCAAATGACTGCTATGAATACAAGAATACTTCTTAAAATATGTCATCAAATATAAGCTTGATGTGCCCTATGGTTTATATCTGGGGGCACATAACATCCCCAAGCGTTGAATAAGTAAGTTAACCTAAACATTCTAGAACTTTTTCTTCAGGCCTTCCTGCAAAAGTGTTAGCATGGCCTGGTTTTGGTAGCAGTGGAGCTACAGGGGTGGTTTCTGTGAGACGTTGCTGCAAGCTTCCTCCCTGTCTGGCAGAGCCAGCCCCTGGCAGCTCCAAAGACGGCTGTGCTGCTGAACAAGGCTGGGCCAACTAGAAATGGTGCTAACACCTCTGTGATAACAGAGTTAATGTGATAAATAGATGCTATAATATTGGCTTTCTGCAAATGTTAAAATAAGTGATGTTGAAAGTAGCTTTTGTAACAGTAGTTTTGTCACAAATAGATGCTATATGTAAAATAGCTTTATTACAAAACAGATACTATATAAGGTAGTTTTGTTGTGAAGATGTGGTTTTTTAATACTTTTTCATTCAACCAAAAAAACTTAACTATTTGGACTCCTGCTACCAGGATACCAACTATCAGCAACAGATAACATATCCCTACAGCGATCTACTGATTCCAGGAACTACCGAGCCGAGCGAACCGAGGTGGGAGAACTGCATTCCATTTTGAACTGTTCCTGAAAAAGGTTTGAATATGCGACGCCGGAAGACTTATCCCCACAGCGATCTACTGATTCCAGGAACTACTACAAGAAAACTGCATTCCATTTTGAACTATTCCTGGAAAGGATTTTTAATATGTATAATTATTTATGAATATGTATAATTATTTATGAATATGTAATACTCCAGGTGTATGTAAAGGGTGTCTCCCAGATAGCAGGTGTGCTCTTGGCTGAGTGCCAAAGCACCCAGCGCTGTAACTTTTGCTTTATTATCTTTGTCCCTTATTGTCCTTTTATTAAACTTTTCAATCCTAACAGGAGAGTGAACCTTGTTTCTCACGGTTAAGATAAAGAAAACTTATTGCCCAGTTGTAATTGCGGACACACAAGAGACGAGCGAGAACATGTGAGAGGAACAACTCTGCAGACACCAAGAGCAGAGAAGAAGGAGGGGCAAGAGGTGCTCCAGGCACCGGAGATGAGATTCCTCTGCAGCCCATGGTGCAGCCCATGGTGAGGCAGCTGTGCCCCCCGCAGCCCGTGGGGATCCACGGGTGTCCTGTTACACTATAAAAGGAGGAGTCGGGGAGGATTCTTTTTGATAGGTTTCTCGGAAGAAAATAAAGCGCAAACGTGGCAATATTGTATCGGAGGACCATTTATTGACAGAAAAGGGTAAGTGTTCCTACCAAAGGGAGATAGAAAAGAGAGTAGAGAGGTAAAAGAGAGATAAACAGGAAGAAATAGAAGACAGGGACAGCGTTACCACAAGAAACTCTGGGTGCTTTGTCAGCATCAGCTCAGCAGACGGAGCGTGCGTGCTGCGAACTGCGTTGTGTCTGCGTAGCTCCCATGGTGGGCTGGGCACAATTTCCGAACAGCAGCAGGCTACGTGTCCCTTGCATCGGTGGAGGACAGGCTGCTGTGGCTACATGTGTGCTCCTGGAGCAGCTGCGATTCTCAGAGTCAGGGTGCTGCTGCGGGCTGCGGCTGCGGCTGCGCGCAGGCAGCAGTAGCTGCGGAGCACGAGGTCTTCGCAGCGACGAGCTGGTTCACAGAAATGGTGAAGCACAGAAAAGCAGGGCCACAGGGAAGAAAAGAAGCGAAGGGAGGAGGGGGGCTAAGTTGACCTTTACAGACGAGCCCCCACTCCCTCCAAAAAACCCAAAAGCAAATGGCCCCCGTTGTGTTCTAGTTAACTGCTTTTATGTGTTAAGGCTCCTCCCTCAGACCAATTTCATGGGCATCCTTCCCAGGCATCCGTGTATTTGTCCCACCGGCCAGTGCAGGGGGTCGGTCACAGCCTGATCGTGGAAGTTTTCTCTTGCCCTGATTGGCTGTCAGGCAAAGCCTCCCCAGGGATGGGAGCGCAGCTCTTATGGGAATAACGTGTTGAGCCATAAATAAAAGTCAGATTGGTCCTTCTCAACGGGAATGCAGTGATCCACCTGCAGCCTCTGGAGCTGCCCACACTGGAGTAGGTGGATGCCTGAGAGGAGGCTGTAACCCTGTGGGAAGCCTGTGGAGGGAGGGGCCCTGCTGCCACACTGGAGCAGCCTGGCCTTGAAGGACTGCACCCCTTGGAAGAGTGACCCACGCTGCAGCAGTTTGTGGACAACTGTTGCCTGTGGGATGGACTCACATTGGAAAAGTTAATGGAGAGCTGTCTCCCTCTGGGGGGAATCCCGTGCTAAAGCAAGGGAAGGATTCCTCTCCCTGAGCAGCGGGAGAAGCGGATGATGAACTGACCATATACCCCACTCCCTGTCTCCTTTTGCAGCTGGGGTAGGAGGTAGAGCTGGGAAGGAGGGAACAGTGGGGGAAAGAAGAGCAGTGTTTAGAAGGTTTTAACTTCTCATTACCCTGCTCTGATTTTCTTAGTAATAAGTTCAATTAATGTCTCTAATTTGAGCCTGTTTTACCTGTGACAGTAATCTGTGAGTGATCTCTCCCCATCCTTGTCGCAACTCATGAATCCTTTGTTATATCTTCTCTCATCTGTCCAGCTGCAGAGGGGAGTGAGAGACTGGCTTTGGTGGGTGCCTGGAATCCAGCCAGGGTCAACCCACTCCGGAAAGCTTCCAGGAGGCTTAACAACACAGGAAAGATGTTCCAAGTGGTTTACAACTCCTCCATCTTCAGCACCATCTCACAGCTGAAAAACATTCCTAGAATTTACAGAGATAAAATTTAATGCTATGAGTTCTAATGTGATGGTAAACCAGGGTGGGAGATAAAATATCAACTGGACTTTGTTAATCTCTTATTGGAACACAATTAAAATAATTCACTTTCTACTTCACAGTGTTGATGTGAACTACTTAATTAAGAGCAAGAAAACCAAACAAAACATGGTGAACAAATGAACTATTAATTCACTCTCAATGTTATCTTTGCCAGAGGGATGGAAATCATTATGCAAGCTCCAGGTTATTTTCTTTCATGTTTTCCTTTGAAATTACTGAAAATAGATTTTTACAATACTTTAGGAAGCTAAATATAAGAGTACATCTTGGAAAATCTGTGTCTCAAGAAAATCTCTTAAAAATCTGTGTCTGCCTTCAGAGGGGTCCCAGGAAAGTAGAGATTTTTTGTAATGTCCTGAACATTGTTTTATTGGTATTCAATCTGAAACATAATGATACACTTTTTCTTAGTTGTGATTGGAAGCAATAATCAAAGATTCTAAATGAAATATCATCACTAATAATTATAAGGTAAGAATCTAGACTACAGACTTGCGACAAACATGGAAGTAGCGTTTGTTTTCCTGCAAACACATGTTGTACTAATCATATCATTGTATTCACATTGTAGAGCTTTGTATGAGGGTGGAAGATAAAATCTTTGTAAGAATGTTTAATCTAACTCACTTTAGGAGAAGAATCACTTAAAAATGGAGATTTTTACACAGCCTGGAACAAGTTCTGGTATAATAAAAAAAACCAGTAAAGAATTAAAAAAAATTTTCCTTCCTTCCTTCTGTTTGGAAAAAAATGGCAGCATAATTACACTTATACCTTCAATATGCATGCTATATTGTAATTGTCTGTATAAGATGACTTCACTTCCCAGAATCGCAGTCCCTATGCTCCCATCTCTGATGCAAATGTAAACACGGTGATATAATGCCAAATTAGGCAACCATATACTGAGTTTCTTTCCATCTTCTTAAGATTATATCAATCTTTAAAACTCATTCAAAAGGCTCTGTACAAATTTAAAAGATATTGAAAAGGTTTCTGGTTACAACACAGTATCTCAGCCTCTGCTATGATGGCGCTAAGTGAAAATTTAAATTTCTGAAAAAGATATCTAAATAAGGTTTTAAAATATTCTCATATTCTTCCCCTCAGTAACACACTCTAATTCTATAGAGATGAATGATGGACAAACATGAAATCACCATTTTTCATCCCATTTGTTTCACTTTCTACATCTGAACTTTTCTTCACAAGTCTGCTGTTTCCTACACTGATTTATTGAGTCATAATTGACAATATTGTCCAGGTTACAGCTGATGTAACACAAAAAACAATAAATCCATGAGATAGCCAGAAGATAAAACGTGTGAGGAAGCGACAGTCTGAGACCTCTTCTGGACAACTTGCCTAATAAGAGCAAACATTAAATCTAAGATAAAGTTTACATACTTGGTGTATTTTTTTCTTCTGCCTATAGGAATGATTAAGCCTTGTCTATATAAAAAGATTTTTCCAAATAAGAACAGTGTTTCTAATTTTTATTTAAAAAATCTGCAAGTCATGCATGGTTTTGGTGTTATTTCATATAAGCCTGAGCAAAGTATCCATAAGATTGCATATATTTTCCCTCAAAAAACCATAACAATATGAATTTGGAATTTTGTTCTAGAAATGAAGAATTAATATTCTCTAAAATTTTTCTCTCATGTTAAAGCAATTTTAGAAATATTTTAAATGACAAGCACAATGGAGCCATCTGTACATATTTTTAGAGGCATATCCCTTCTTTATATTCTCAGGAAGGTCTCAAGGTTTTAACTTTGTGTTGTGAGGGACTTGGGTAGCTGAACAGCTTTATGATTTGTGATCATTTTCCCTGGAAATAACTGCAGAGGAATATAATGTTCAAACTTGACTTACCATTCTGATACATTACCTATTTAGTTTTTCGTATGTAGTGCCAAATGGCCAAAATAAAAAAAAAAGCCAAAGCGAATGAATTTTTTTATACCTACAAGTAGGCACAGACAGAGATTTGGGAGGTTTGCAGCATTACTGACCCTGTAATTCTATTCTTACTTAGAAGAGAATTTCATGTGCCTGTAGGAGCTGCCTTTTTAATGCTGACTTAGATGTTAAAACAACCAACAAAATAACCCAAATATAGGTATAAATTTCCTCCAAGTTTTTAGATGATGACAGAAGCAGCATCTAGACTGCAAGTAATCTAAAATAAAAGAAAACTGAATTAGCTAAATATTTTATTATGTTAGTTGAAAACTTATGACAGTTGTTTGAAAGCCCTGTTTTTCATTTCTGTTATTTCCAGTAATGTCTGGAAGAAACACAGAAAATAAAATTTAATTTTTTTTTCTTTGTTTTGTTTTGTTTCTGGCTACATTTTAAATCCATAAAACTCCATAAAGCCTCATAAATCTTGTCTTTGACATTTGGCTGCATTTGGTGAGAAATCCAGGTAAATTCGCTAATAGTTTATATTTTCTGCAGTTTTTTGAAAAGAGATTAAGGTCATTGGTCTGCTTTAAAGAGCGAGAGAAGTGAAAGCCATTTAGGGAGGACACAAAACATGGCCACCGTATGTAGTCCATTTCCTCTTTATTCCTTGGAATTCACGCTGAACTGAGGACAGAAAAGATACACGTTTGCCTGCTCCTGCAAGTACCTCTCCATGCTTAAAACTCTGCTTTGAATCTGCTGATAGTGTTTACTCTGCAACATGCTGTGGCCACAAACTGCAGAAATTTATTGCCCACTGAGAAAAAAATGGTGGGGTTTTTTCTAATTTAGTCATGTCTCTTAGTGGTTTCAGTGGTTGTCCTCTAGTTTTAGTTCTGTGAAATTCAGCAAACAGTTCTGCATTTACAATCATCCCAGTTTTGTAAGTCTTGATGGTATCCTCTCTCAGCTTTCTTTTTCTCAGCTAAAAGCTCCCCCTGAGTACTTTAACTAAACCAGTCCAAAAAGGGTGTTGAACTATGACACTTCTGCATAAAAATACCTATAAGAGCTAGAAATATGGATTAAAAAAGTTGAGAAGATAGTTTTTCTAATACAGTGGCATGCATGTAGTGTCTGAAAGATTTTAAAATGAAACTTAGTTTAATTCAACATTTCCAAACTCAAATCTTCTAAAATTAAAGAAAGAAAGGAAATGAGCAAAGATTGCTGAAAGTTTGGATCTGTTTGCTGTAATTTGATTTTACTTAATTCAAGGCTAGACGTGCCTTCTGGCTCATAGGACTGCAGAAACTTCCCAGTCAGGTTTCCGTTGTTGAAGCTGATTCCCCACAATCCCAGTTCCAGGATGAAGCATGTGTGTGGGGCTGTTTCATATTTTATCATCTCTTCTGACTTTAAATTTTGGCTCTGCATTAGATTTGCCCTCTGAATGTTCTTTGGTTAGTTTTCTTCTATTTGATTTTCTCATCCTTTCCCCTTTTGTTTCAGTTTTCTGCAGTGTCTCCTAAAAAATCCTTAAAATGAATTTTCTTTTTATATTAGAATGCATCTGAAATGTAACAGAATTAGTAGTTAAAAAATTAGTAATGCACAAGAAGTTGATGACAATTCTATGCACACACATCTATTGTAGGTCACTGAGTTTCATTTGGATCTCTAGCAGGTACGTGCACTCTCTTTGAAAAATATGAAGGACTAGAGGACTACAGACAACTAAAACCCATAACATCAGATAAGAAAAGAAGTCTCCAAGGCGTTCAGCTGGTCTGCTGCAGAATTTGTAACTGAAGAAAGGAATATGCTGTGCCTTGGTGGAATTGATCCCTATCCCTCCTGACTTTGGCTGGGACATGTTGCTCTCATTTTGGTTAGGATTCAAATCTGCCACATGAGAGTTGTTAGGGTGCTTATGAGAAATTAATCAGGACTTAGGAGAGTATCCCAGCAATGCACTGTCGAGAGAAACAAAAAAAGCAATTGATACAAGCCTAAGGACAGAAAGGAAAATCAAGACAAAGGGGCAAGGAAGGATCAAGAGAAAATCTTCTTTATCCTCTCCTCCTGCCTGCTGCTATGATCCGGCTGCTAGATGAGCAGCAATAAAACGGCTGAAATCAGCCCCCAGGATTATTTTTTAGCCAAGGACCAAAATACAGATTATACATTTCTGGCAGCTTTCAGCCTTCTTTTCTTCAATACAGATACAGAAACGGCATATATTTTGTTCTAAGATTGAACTGAACATTTTTTATTTGGATTCAGGGTTTTTTTTTCATTTTCAATCCAAAACTTAATTAATTGTAAAAGCACTAATAATCACCCATTAAAACTGTTCCTCTAGGCCTGAACTAGAATATCTGTTGCTGCATTTTAGTTTATTTTTTTAATTCATAATAAAAAATTGAATTTTTCCTCTAAAAGATCTACTTTAAACATAAAACACAAGGAGGAATCCTGTGGTCCATGATATTCAGCAGCTCTAATTTGATCATTGTGACTACTCCAGTTTCATAATTTATGATTCTCTGATTTATACATTGTGCCTTAATTACAATGTCCACTACCACTCAACAAGAAAATCTATAAAGCCTAATGGTTTCATATTATCTCCTACAATATGAACAGGCTCTTTTAACTCTGAACAGAATGTATACATGATATCATGAGAGAAGGGTAAATTGTCCTTATACTGTTCAATAAATGAAACTATTAGGAGAAACAACACTGAGCCTTCTCTGTTGCTTGTTATTTTATTTTTTCATTTATTACTTTGTGTTTGGGTTTTTTTTCTAGAATTAGATGTATCTTCTCTCATTCACTTATTAAATATTTGATGTTGGCCCTATTGCTTTTCCTTATTTTAATCTACGTGTCTGAATGGTGGCTGCCCAGTGATCTTATTTTTACAGTTTATTTTTATGACTTCTGTTTCGTCTCTGTAGACACCATTTTAGGCAAACATCCATTTGCTATTTTTATGGGGATACAGTAAACTACAGCTTTAAGGTAACTTTTCTCTGTATGGAGTAATAGTTCAGTCTTCATACCAGTTAACTTCTTCCTGGTATTGCCAAAACCCATGACAGTTACTGCCAGCTATGATATTTCTGATACAGACACTATTTTTGGGGGAGTTGGAGTGAGTCCATTATAATAATTTAATTAAAAAAATGAACAGGTGGTGGAAAGTTTTAGCCATGCCAATTTGTGTTGGTCTTTAACCAAGAAGTTAATTGCCTTTTAATCCATTACTGTTTACTTAAACTATCGTTTGAGAAAAGATTTTGTTGCTGCCTCAAGAGTGAAGAAGTACCAGCTAAGAAGGTGGAAGATATTTTCCCTATGTTGTAGGGAATAAATATTACCTAGGTATATTCTAGCAGTAAGAATATCAGCTATATGAAGTATAATATTTATTATGAAACAGTTTTTTTCTTTATAATGTGTTTGTATTGACAGTTCAGATTTGCCTACTCACATTTAATTAGACTTTCTGGAAATGAAATTTCATCACTTTTGGTTTTGGGGTGGATTGTACTGAAAGCATATTATTTTGTCCTGAGAACACAAATGTGTTATATCTATTTAGATGATGCAAGCAGCTGACATTATTTAAAAGTAGCCATATCATAATATAAAGTAAGTAAGACATGGAATTTTTAAAGAAGGAGAATAAGAAATAAGGTTTTTTTTAATAAGAGTAAATGATTGTTTTTTCTTTTTAAATCAAAATGTCATTTCTTTGTCACTTTTAATGTTTGCATTTACTGTATCTGCAATAAAGCCTTCTTTGCTTTTTCAGATATAAGTAGAATTAAAAAAACCATACATTTGACATTTTTAATAGGAGAGGATGAAACAAATAGAAACAAAAATGATAATTTGCGCAGTATAGCACAAGTTATTGCATCAATAAAATAACATGTCTTTATATATGGCCATCATTTTACTTTATTAAATCTACACCCATGATCTAAAGCTCTATTGAATAGTTGTGTTGGTCATGCATATTTCAGATGTTTGAAAATGAAATTCAACTTTACTATGTCCCAACCAATCATCCCCACTGCTAATATAATTGCAAACTTTATTTGCTTACATGTCACTTACACAGCACTTAAACAAGAAGAGAGGAGAAATGTAAGGACCATGTGGAAGCATTCGTAGTTAAACTAATAGGAAGAAAAGGTATATTTCTAAGAACAACAAATATTGATATATTGTAACAGGACAAGAAATGAATGTTATGATTTATCTTTTTAAAAAATAGACCAGTTCCAGACTGAAGAGGAGCAAGGGAGATGTCAAAGAAATAACATATTGTCATCTTAAACATGCAGCACTACATATAATACTTTAAAAATTCCTGATGAACTACAACACTCACCATACATAGGGAACATTTATAGCTGACTCAACATTATTTTAATTAAGGTAATTTGTTCAGCTCTCTTCCTGCTATCAGTATGAAATCCTATGATGTTAACAAAGCTACCACAATATTAAAGTAAAACAACTAATGTAAGATTTTTTATAACCATTAATAATATCTTTAGTAACATCTGTAGTGGGGCAGTATTTGCTAGAAGAGTAATGTAAAATTTTCTCCCTGGGGTACAAGATTAGTAATGAAAAATTCAATTGTAAATAATCTATTTCCCAGTGTAACAATTTATTAAATGCCTGTAGAGCTCCCTCTCTTCATTCTTTTTTTTTGTTTTTTCATTTTGAGAGTGGACTTTTTTTTTTTATTTCACCAATTTCTTCCTTTTTTTTAATTTAAAAAGCTAATGTTATAGCATTGTAGACTATTTCAAAACAAGAAGAAAAAGTGTGGGCAGGAAGTGTGTTAGTAGCGAGAATACTAACTTCAGAGCAGTTATTCCATAACACTCCTCTCATGGGTCTTCTTTAGAAAACATGCTCTGCTGTCAATTAACTACCTAAAAGCTTAAAAAATCATGTAAGTAAGATCCAGGTTCCCAGCAATTCCACCTGTAAGTATCTACGAAGTATTTAATCTATAATTTACATTTGAAGTATTAATCTTCATCTAAATTTTTTTCTGCCTCTTCTATCTCCTCCTTCTCTTTTTCTTTAACAAGCTCTTAAAAAGCTACAAAAGAGAAGACTGGTGAGTTCAGTCTCCTTGTCCTTCCGTTCTGCTCCAGCCTTTTGTTGCGTGTGAACACACAATAGGCATTGCAGATATTGAAAGGCTGATTCAATAGGGATGAGTAGACTTGGTTCTCTCTGCTCTTTAAAATGCTTTCCTGATTTCAGCACAATGGGACATCCTCAAACTGCAGAGATGCTCCTGTCTGATGAGGTCTCGCCACTCACCTGGGACATTGAGGAAACAGGCAATGGAAGGAGGCAGGCAATTGAATTCCTATCATATGGTATATGCATCACAGGTGACATGTTTAATTTGTATGGATTCATAATTCTGACCTTCATATTTACATGTTCCACATTTCAGACAATGGTTTATTGGTGTTAAGGTCTATAACCCTTCTCCATGCCTTAATAAGACACTTATCACTTTTCTTTCTTTTAACTACCACTTTAGAATTATTACTCAGATTTTATTCTTTCCTTTCTTTTCCTCACTTCCCTCTTGTTGTGGATATAAATACCTTGTGCTAAGAAACCTGGTGTTTGTAAATAAAATAACAGAATAAAATTGAACTTTAAATTATGTAAGGACCTGAATATATTCTTACCCATTGTCTCTAATGTCTCTCTGAACAAATATATATAATTACTCTTACATAGGTGAAATTTCCTTTACCAGAACAACAAAAGAAGGCTCCTCACTCTTGATTAGACTATGTAGCCAGATTTCAAAGTGAGTTAAATTCCACATCCCATATAAACTCTGCCTTGCTACTGTACAGCAACGATGAAGCATTTATTCCTCTTCTTCTACTTTCATGTTTTCAGCTTTCAAAAATCATTGGAACCCTATTTTTTTTAGCTGAACTCCTTTCAGAAAGGAAAAAATGTTGCTTAACACTAAAAGGATTAGCTATATGTCCTTTCTGTTGAATATTTACTCAGTTTCCATTAACTACAGTTTTTTCTATGCCACATGGAAGATAGTTAAAAATTTAGAATTCAGGTAGACATCTTTTCCATCAGTTTTTAGATCTTTTATTAATGTAGACTCATCGAGTCTAAAAAAAAAATAAATTACCACATATTTCATAAGTAGGATATTTGTACTCTGACAACAAGTGTTGAACAAGTTTCTACTACATAAGGAAGTAGTTTCATATAGGTAAATAGCCTCAAATATGTACATAATCCAGTATAATAATTCCTGAACAAAAGAAGGATGAAAAATCTTACTGAAATAAGTAGCACAGGGCAAGAAGTTTTGTTCTTGGACTTTGCTCTTCACAAGTAAGAAAGGTGAGCAGAGTGATGGCCTTGTTGATTAGCAAAGTTAGTACCCTTTCTTAAACTTTCATATTTCAGACACATTAAGTCAAATTTTTCCCTCACATGCATCACTGAGCTCAACAGGAGATCTCCGTATGCTTCCAGGGTCAAAATTTCTCCTATACTACTTTGGAACCCTTTTTATATATGATTTCATTCATCTTTGCTTCACTCTCTTTAAAGAGATTTTTCATTTATTTTTGAATGCTCAGCTTTTTCTGTCATTATCATTCATGGTTTATTTTTGTCCCCTAAATTCATATTCTTATCAGGTTTATCAAAAGATCTGCAATTAACAGTTTTATTTAGCATTGAGTGCAAATAAAAGTGCAATAACAAACTTCACTGTCTTCTAAATGACTACATTTTTTGTCTTATTTCCTCCATAGAAAAATATTTTCATATGCAAAACATAACTTGCTTACAGTTCTTGAATGATCTCTTACATTGCTAAACTGAAAGGACAACTAAATCAAAGTATATAAATATGTCTTTTTGATCATATGAAGCAAGCTGTTTCCAGAAGTAAAAGCTAAGAAATTCTTTTCTTTGAACTGAAAGTGACATTCAAAGACATTTTTAAGGAGGAAAGTGAAATAAATATCAAACTTACAAGTTTCTAAACAAGCAGTGATATCTATTCTCTCTTGAACAAATATGTAACAGAATATGTATTTAGAATACAACCAAAATTTCTGTGTTTATATGCCTTGACACATACAATTGATACAGGGAGCTTTACGAAAGCAAATAAAATTCACTCTCAGCTGCTTATGATAAGCATACAGCATACTAATTTGATACCATTTTCTGTTTGTAGGGTATGAAGTTTAACACTGAATAATTAATTTTGAAAAAAGCATGCTGAAACATGCTGAAACAAAAAGCTGTCATTTGCTGCCTTTAACTTCTTTTTGAAAAAAGCTATTAAATACACACAGTGATAACAGATTTTTTAATGCTTTTTAAAACCTTTGGTGTTCTTTATTATTTTGCTTAGTTGGATGTCTCACTTTTAGTCATGTGAGCAATTATAAATTGTAGTGGTTTTGCCAAAAATGGGAGTTAAGACTCGCAGTGAGCACCTCTACTAAAGGTCAAGACAGTCACTGAGGGTTCAGCTCATAACACCAAGATATTTTAGGCAGACTGGATCGCCTTATTTGACCTTGAACATTAACTCACCAAAAGCAGTTTAGCTTAAAAATATCCATGCCATTTTCCAACTGTTCCATAGAGTCACTATGTGAATTTCTTGGTGAACTCTAGGTTATATGTTCATTACAATAGCAAAATACATCAAATAAGGGGAAAAAAAAAGCCTGATTGTTGTACTCAGACACGAAAGG
>VZTD01005098.1:961-99586 GCA_013397725.1 Rhagologus leucostigma | reverse complement strand
GCCGCCGACACACCGCAACGCCGATCCCGCCGGGCAATCGGCTCCCCTCCCGTTCCCCCGCGGCCGGGAGCGGAGGCCCTCCCTCTCCTCCGGCAGGCTGAGGGGACAGGGGAGCTCGGTCCGTCCTGCGGCGGAGGGGCTGGGGGGGCAGCAGAGCCCCCTTCTCCCCGCTCCCCTCCCCGTGCTTTTCCACCGCAGGGAGAGCGCTTCCCTGTCCTAAGCCGTGCCCTGGCAGGAAGCGGGATCCCCCTGCCCTCACCCCTGCCCTTTGCTCCGCCAAGCGGAGGGTGAGTCAGGCGCCTCGCAGGTGGGAACAGAAGCTGGCTCCTACCTCCAAGGGAAAGCCGGGGGCGTTTTCCCTCCCGCTCCTGCTTGCTTTCTCCCCGCAGGTGGTGGGGCTGGACTTTCCGCGAGCTCTCGGGCCTGTGAAGCTCCGGGCATGGCTGTCGGTGGGGTCGGGAGCTCCCTGCTGCTGATGTCCGGCGTCGTGGTGACCGTGGGGCTGTGCCGGAGGCTCGCCCGGCGCCGGCTGCGCTCCCGCCCGCACCTCTTCGCTTTCCTCGTGGAGATGTTGAGCACCTTCCAGATTTGCGCCTGCACGAACGAGCTCAGCCTGCTCGGCAACGTGGAGCCAAAGCCGCACACCGCCCTCACCCTCACCTACGGCTTCACCGTCCTGCACGGCCTGACCCTCGCCGGCAGCACATGCAATCCCTGCGGGACCCTGCAGCCCATGTGGGGCGGCGGGACGTCGCTCAGGATGGGGGGACTCAAGGTCGCCGCTCAGTTCGTGGCTGCAGTGCTCGCCAGAGTGTTCATGCACTTTATATGGAGTCTGGAGATGGCAGAGCCACATTTTGGAGCACTCTCACAGGGCTGCAGCAGCCCCATGCAGACTACAGAGGTGCAGGCGTTCTGCATAGAACTGCTCTTTTCTGTCGTTTTCCAGCTGGCCGTCCTGCGAGCCGAAAGTGTTAATCCCAAATACAGAGTCCATTTGATTGCTCTTCTCATCACCATGCTCGTGTATGCAGGTTAGCCTTTTTTCTTTTTTTTCTTCTGTTCCTGCTATAAAGTTGTAATGGAAGGGGTTCTTACTGTTTTCTGTGAAGTGTGAAGATGCAAAATGCTTTTTCTTCGATTACACTTTCGTTGATGATTTCTTTTTGTATCGTCCTACATATGCAAAGTTCATTTGGCCTTTATATAAAGTTTGTCTGGTTGCATTCCAGGCAGGTATGGGGTTAAGAATGAAATGACTTACGCATTTAAAATGATGTCAGGTCTGCAAGTACATATGGTTAAGTGTTAAAATATCTCAGCGAAGGATTGTTTCATAATCCAACTATTTATACAGCGTGAGAGATTTCATACTATGTGCTCTGATTACTAAGTCTCATTGGGAGAGCACCGCTGGCTGCATCAGGAAGAAGTGCTGATTGTGCAACAGCAGGGTACAGACTGGTAATATAGAAACTCTGTATTTATATAATGCATAATTCATATCAGTGCAGCTTATTTAACTACTTCCTTAAATCAGAAGCGGGAATGGTTATTTGTGGAATGCATTCAGAAATAATACCTCATGAGACCAAATGTAAAGAAAAGGAAAAAAAAATAGGTGCCTGTTTTATTAGAGCCTCCCTTGTCTGTAATGCCATGTGTGTCCATATCCCCGCCTCTACCTGATTGTCACCTCGTGCTTCCCAGAGTTGGGACGCTGTCACCTGTCCATTTTCTCTGGACCAATGGGAAGGCAGAAGTGAGGGGAGTCAGTCTGAACTTCTTTCTTCTGACTGTTGATGTTCCCTCTTGTCCCCACCGAAGTGGCAAGAGTTGTTAGGTCACTTGAGGACTGCCCTGCAGGGAGTCCTTCTCCTACTGGCAAGGAGATCGTGTAGCTTGGAGAGGTGAAAGAGATGATTACAGAACTCCTTGCTTGTGCTACTGCCCCCACCACAGAAGAAGTCATCTAGGGAATTACCAAATCCCTTTGAGAGAGGGAGATCACTTCTCTGATCTGCAGTCATCCGGGATGTCACTGATGCCTAGTCCTAAAGGTTTAGCTGTATTAATGCTATTTAACATAATAGCATCTAGAACAATGTACAGTCACATTTTCAGATGTAGTAATGTAAAAATCTTTACTCGTTATTTTTAGTTGACATTAGCTAATACCTATAAGATAAAAGTCGATGGGGAATTTTGAAAATTAACTTGGCAATTTGAACTACTTTCTAAAAGCAGAAGCAAAGTGTCAGTGCATTTGAGGACAATGAATATATTTCTGAGTTGCTCAGTGAAAGTGTAGCCAAATATCCTCCTCCCTCTTCTACAAGCATAGAAATCTGGATTCCTGATTCCTAGCATTTTTCTCCTGCTTAGCAAACAGTCATATAAAATAATACGGGTCACATTGCTTTTCTTTTAGCTAATTCATACAAAGAACTCACTCCCAGTGTCATTGGCCAGGTTCCTATCTTTTTCTAGCAGGAGAAGGTTTTAAGTGTGCCACGTGAAGGCTGAGTGGACCGAGTGCCCTTCTGTGCCATAAACTTGGGCTTGCTGGGACTATCCGGTGCAATCGATCTGCACGTACTTCTAGGAAACCTCAGACCCGCTGTGCCCAGGCCTCTTTTGCGTCGTGTGCACAACACCCTGTGCTACCTGGACATTTTTCTTTGCATTTCTTTTAAACTAGAACCTACTAGTCTCCTATAAAAATATATGTGTATTCAGATCCTGCCATAGCTGAGGCAATAACAAGGGGCCTGGTAAGTGGCCATGGACAATGTCTGCTGCGCATATCCTGTATGTCCTGTGGATCTCGTGGCATAGCCCTAACTATGTCTGTCCTACCTCTGCTTCTTACACACAGTAGGGAGAGTGACTTATAAATCAGGTGTCGCTAATAGTGGCCTCCAGCAGGACGAGTTCTCATCTGCAGGCTGTGAAGACAGACAGATGCATAATTTAGCTGGGTTGGATCATTCTCAGGAAATCTTCTACACCTCTTTGTTTACTGTTTATAAGAAACTTGAGCGCTTCTCTAAGAGGAAAAGATCTTCCTTGCACACCCAGCACCAAAGGGTCGAGCAACCAGCACAAATTAAGGCAAACTTACTCCTACACACTCTTACTTTTTTGTACAAAAGTATTGAATAGTTTAGAGTATTGTCTGAATAATGATTTTTTAAAAATTTATCTGGTAAATACAGTGTTCTAGCTGGGAACTCAGGTGCATTAAATTTACAAAGTAAAATTCATGATAATTATTTCTTTCTTATACTCTGAGATTTCAAAAAACTAAATCAATTGTGCCTTCAGGACTCGTGTTTGTTACAGTTATGAGTGAATTGGAAATTATAGAAAAAACACCTCATACAGAGCATATCGTATTTCATTCCATGAATTATGCTCTGCTATGAGTTTGAAAGCTCATATCCTGTAAGGTGAATGATTGCTGTCTAAACAGGGACTGTAAGAAGGAATACCTCTCATTCCAGTTTGGTGTGGGTAAAATTCTGAAGGACAGCTGCATCCCCGTGGCTTACACCTGTCTAAAAGTATTGATGCACAGACAAGGCTCAAAAACATTCAATTGTACTTTTATGATTGACTAAATGAAGCTGTTGGAAAAAACACATCTTGGTAGGTCCGTGTTGTGCATCCTGATTAAAGGTGCTTATGTCTGCCATGTACCTTACGCCATCATTAACATCAGATTATACAGTATTATCAAAATTACAAGATGTTCCTTTAGTTTTCCTTATACTTCTTCATATTTAAAAATATTTGGATTTTTTTTTTACATTTAGTCCTACACAAACCAAATTTTTATAGTAGTACGTACTGTACACAAAAGCTCCAATACTGCTTCACTCTCTTTTTTCTACAAAATAAAGAAAATAAAAAAGAACATTGTCTTTACATATTAAGGGAATGATTCATTAGCTAAGGATGCAGACCATATACAAGATGGTAAAGGATATTTTTGTATAATTCTTTCAGGAAAGTAGTTATTTAGGGGTTAAAAAAATACACCTTTTGAGGGCTTTTTCATTTATAGGCAGCATTACAGTTAAGTCAGAATCATATAAAATTGGTTAGATTTTTCTGAGCCTAACTTATCAAGGTACAAATGACATACATATTTTTAATTCTGAGTTTCTTCCTAATTTTGGCTTTGCCTTTAATAAAGGCAAAAAGGTAAAATTACTTTTTCATGCATTGTGTGGCATTACTTCCCTTTTAAAAGTTTTTATGTGTGCCCCATCAAAGAGATTACACTTCTTCTGCCATAAAATAATTTGTCTTTTCTGGTACACAGACTGAGGTGTAAGATAATTTAAATAAGATTATAGTAGTTCCCCTGGCCTATGGTTGATATTCCAGTAGTTATTAGTAATGAATATTGAAGAAATACAGCAGTTAAAACTGTTGTCTAATGCTTAATGTTCATCAACTGCATACTGAGAGTGAAATTCTGCTTTCAACTGTATGTTTGTGGATATAAAAGCAGAAGCAGTGGAGTCATAAACAGATTAAAGCAGAGTAAATTGTGTAGCTGGGCTTCCTGGCAACCGTGGACATTGCTAATATGTCAGTGTGCAGAAAAACAGACTGCACAGTAAATCTGACTTGTTCTTGAGAACAAGTGTAAAACCACAGTAAACTGGGTAGGCAAACAAAGATTAAAATCTTCCTGAACTGTAATAACAGTAAAAGAAATAATACGGAGACTATAGAAGGAGAAATACAGAAGAAGAGAATGACAAAGACCTTACTAAAACTTTGGGTAAATGATTGCACGGTCATAACAAATGAGGATTACAGCAGCAGGGTATTTGTACAAAGGGTGAGTTCAAAGCTCATACAAGCTTATTTGGGGAGAAGTCAAGAATAAGCTGTAAGGAATTATATAGGTGCAATTATGGAATATTTTATGGGAATAGGTTAATAGATTAAACAGCTATGGGGTGGTTAGTAACTAACAGTACAGGAATACAGATAATTTAGCTATGAGCAATGCCTTTTCTGCAGGACTGCAATGAGAGGAACAACATATGTCAGAATTAAACATACTTAGCTCCAGGTTCATCTGCAGTGTAATTACAGTTGAGTCCCCAGTGTAATGTGTTTGGATCTCGTTATTTAGAAAACGTTTAGGCAACTTCATTTACATCTGAAGTCACAGGCAAGGAAAGATGGTTGGCTTCCTTCTACAAGACCGTGGAGAGGCATTGGCTTTTATTTTCTTTGAAAACATATAGAATTTTCCCACAGTTCTTATACCATCTGAAAATCTTAATGTTGTCTACACTGATATGATAATATTAGTGTTCTTATAAGAAAGTATAGAGGTCAGCTTAGCAAGAACACTACTTGACAGTTTTTTTCTTTTATCTTGCATATGTGTTTCATGTGACACGAGGCTGTGATGTAATGACTTAAGTAATTTCTGTCTCCTCTAAAATTATGAACAGAAACAGCTGCTGGCTTTATCAGTAGAAACATTCTGCATTAGCCAGACCTATCTCTTTAAAGAATATTTGCTAGAAAGAGATGAAGGAAGTTATAGCTTACCCTTCACATGTTTTAAAGCCTTTGAGTAAACAGTTAAACTGTTTACTATGTCATCAGGCGAATAACTTCAGAAGAGTTTTATCTGTTCAAACTGTTTCTGCTAATTCCTTTTATTGCAGGGTGTAGATTTCTTGTAGTATGGTGTATGTGCATTTGAATGTAAAGTAAATATTAAGAAAGATGGTTTGATTTCATGATGTTTACATCTTATTGCAGGTGGAAATCTCACAGGAGCAATATTTAACCCAGCACTGGCTTTTTCATTACATGCAGATTGTTTCTATGACAAATTTTTGAGTTACTCACTAGTGTATTGGATAGCACCATCCTTAGGTAAGTTCTTAATACTTTATGTATTTGAGAAAGTGTTATTTAGTACATGGTTCATAGATCAGGAAATAGGTGTTCTTTATTTGAGAGTGTGCTTGATTTTTGCATTAAATAAATCCAGAAAATAGTAAATTATACTGTATGTGTTGAAGTCATTCAGAATCATGGTTTCATTTTGCAAATGCAGGCTGTATATTTTAAACTTTTTTAATGCTCGGTGTAGAGTGCCTGCAGCACTGTTTTGTGAATTACAGAATTATTTGGATTGGGAAGGACCTTTAAAGATCATGTGGTCCTCACCTGAAAATAATATCAGCCTGATTAACTTCAAAAAGAGAAACATACTGGTTACCACGCAGTGTCTGTCTTGTTTTGTGACAGTTTACAAACACATGGGGATGATAAATTTAAAAAACCCCTACCCACAGGTATTGGGATAAGTGCCTTAAATATGCTTTCTCAATTACCACTTTTATTATATCAAATCTTTTTTATCCCCATAGTGTCTAAACTTTGCAGTTCCCATTCTGTGTTTTTCCCCCAGTCACTGCTGGACACAGTCTGCTCTTGGTTTAAGAATAAGAAGTGTTAGCAACTAGGTTTTTTCTAACTTAAATTATGGTTTTAATTTGGAAGCTATTGATTTTGACTTCTAGCTGTGTGCAGATGGAAATGCTCCATGTGATACTTGATGCTATTTTTTGTTTACAGTTGGTCCCTACAAATCTTGAGCTTTCTGCTTAGGGTATATAAAGAAGCAGTCTGCTAATCCCGAGTTCTTTCATGACTGTTAATCCTATTAGAAGGTACAACAGTGATGAAGGCACAACAGGATGTAAAATATACACAGGAAATACTGGAAAGAGCTCCTGTTATGACCAAACACTTCGTTTTCTTAAGTTCAGGTCTGTGCATGTTCTACTTGCCTTGACTCTCAGTCAGCCAAAAACAAGAACAGAAGTTTAAACCTAACTAAAATTCACTTTAATATAATCTTGTTGAGTTCGATCTCCAAACAGGACGACTGAACCAATAGAGTAAGCTTGATACCTGTTCAGTGAGAAGTTAGTGAAATGTCATAGGCAAAGCTGATCAGCATCACTTGGGTCCTGACAGACCACATAATATTTCTCATAATTCCGTTTAAGCTTTCATTAACTGATTTCAACCTCATAACCATTTAAAGATTTTCCAGGTTGTGAGTATTTGGGATTTAATCTTTTGGCAAGTGATTTAAAGAAACGGGAGGCATTCTGAAACCCCATGTTGTACTTACATGCCAAGATGTGTCCTGCAGAACAGCTTTGCAGAAAACCTCCAGGTGATTTTTGGCATAAGAAAATCAACAGATGTTAACTGAAATGGACCCATGACTTGAGGAACTTAGAATGTGATTCTAGAATGTGAAGGGAGCAATGTTACTCTTCTATGAAAATTCATAAAGAATGGTTTGTCATAGTTAACATCTAGAATAGACATAGAATACATTGGATGCTGTCTCTTGATTTATGAGGGAAAGGAACTCCAGACTGAGCAGTTGTAAAGGTGTGAATACTTAGGACACATCACTTCTTGCACAGTGTCACTACTGTAGCCAACATTTAGTGACAAATCTCAGGTCTGTGGATCACCTGAAGGACTGGGTAATCTATTAGTGTTAAAAATATCTCATTACAAAACAAGGATGTTTCATGGAAACATTTAAGAGACCTTATAAATCAAGAGTTCTAAACAAATGTAGTGTCTGAGGTGGAAGCATAGAGGAGATTGCTGTATTTGAAAACTGAATTGATGAATACAGGAGTGCAGATCTACAATCTTCACATGAAGTGAATTTTTTCTGACACTTTTTGAAAATAAGAAAATAATAGAATTTTTTCTTCCACAATTGGACCAAATGATGAGGCATCTAGGAAAATGACCTGTTATGTTGATAATTCTTGTGAAAAGAACCTCTAAGCAGAATCATAAAAGTAGATGATGAGGGAAGGAATATTTTAAATTCAATTGTAAAAGTTACTTTCAGAATCCACATGTCAGCAGAAATGCTGTTTCAGACTTCCTAGAAACTGGCAGAGTCACAATGATATGCTGATATGACGTCTTACTTCTTCCAGCATCAGCATCTTAGATGGTTAAATTACTTTGTTCTTACTTTGGGAAATTCTTTCAGAAGGGTTTTTTTGTGTTTTGCTGTAATAATTACCACACAGTAGAACCATGGACTAACATATCATGAAACTTAAAACTGCCAATGCAAAGTGCAATATATTTTCATTTATGGCCGTACCAAAAATCCATGAGGACAAGGAGATGGAGAGTGTTCAGTATACAACTGAATCCTGATCTGGCTGTAAGCACATTGTAAACAATGTTCCTAGAAAGGACACTTGGAACAAGAGGAAGATTGATTATCACTTTCACAAGACTAGGATTAAATGCAAGTTTTCTTTTAGGATAAAGAAATCTACTGGTGGTTTATGGTCTTTCAGGAATTTAATCTTGAAATTGTAGTTAATTATTCATTTTTCAAAATGGCTTCACTGATGTTTTGGTGAACGTGATTCTCCAGCAGAAATAAACTCCTTATTCCTGCAATAAACATAGATGCCAGCAAGTGTTCATAACTTAGCACAGGCAGGCCTGAGTTCTACACTGTGAACATAGACTCAGTAAGTACCAGTGGAACAAAGATGGTTCCTGTTTTATTGCCAAAGGAATTCATGTTAGTTGTCTCGGCATGATTATACCGTCAGTAATGATGGGGACTGAGCTAATGCTGCTCTTTCAGTACCAGAGAGATGGCAGCTATGAATGGAAAAGTTGGTGACAAGATAGTCATGAGGTCAGTAAATGAAAAAAGAAATGCTCTTTCCTGGACAGGTGCCAGCTTAGCATATCATAGAATTGTATTGTAGAGTGAGGGATGTTAGAGACCATCCACTTCTAACCCCCGTGCCCAGGGGCAGGGACACCTTCCACTAGACCAAGATGCTCAAAGCCCCATCCAACGTGGCCTAGCCTCCTGCCAGGTTTCTAACACTATAAAACCAGAATCAAGGCCCCCTTCTTTAGATCAGTTTTACTGGAAAGACAAATACTATTCCTTAGAAAATAAGTGCCACAAAAGTCACATTAGATGTAAATGGAAGAGGTAAGCAAGGGAGAAGGCAACAGGTGAGACTTTGACCTTTCTGCTCAGAAGAGAGGCTATTCAGAGGCTGCCAGCAAGTTCAGAACACTTAAGCAAAGAAACAAGAATTCCAAGCCCATGTGTGTTCAGTATCTAAGGGACTTGGAAGCAAAGGAGGTTTTCAACAAACAAGTAGAAAACAAATTACTCCTGTTCCCAGACCCTGGTCCTTATAGGGGTTTTCAGCCCCACAGACATCATCTGACAGAGCAAAAACTCTTATGCAGTGAGTGAGTGCAATCCATGAAGTTCCTGGAAACTGTCAGTAATTATGCCTAATTCAAATACTAAAGGGCCAGTGAGTGGTTAATCCTGAACTTGACCTGCTTACAGAGAAGAACGGGTGGTGAATGTGGCCACTTGGGTTGTAGTCCTCACAAGAGTTCAGGGTCCAGAGGAAGACTGGGAATGTAAATAGCAGAGCTGTCCAGACTTTGGACTTCAAAACAAAATTCTGCTTATTTAAGGAATTGCTAAGTCAGTAGTAATTCCCTTGGAAGCTGCTGTAAATGAGAAAAGTATACCTTACAAGGGCAGTTTTTAAAAAAAAGCTCATGAGAGCTCAGTAATAGATTGAGATGTGCAGAAGGAATCTGTCACAGAGTTAGACCGGGAATTTGGACAGAAAGCCTTTCCCTGCTGGCTAGACAAAGAGCTTCCCTACAACAAGGAGAGCATGTAAGAAGTCGAAAGTGGGACAGGCAGCAAAGGAGGAGTATAATAGCTTTGCACAGGCACTTGGAAACAAAGGAAGGTTAGAGCTCAGCTGGAACTAAGAGCAGGGACACGCAGAGTTACAAATATACTAATCACAAAAAAAGTCCAGAGAAAATGCAGTTTCATCTGTGGATGGGGGAGACAACCTAGTGATGGATGGCATGGAAAAGGATGAGGTACCACTCAGTCTTCCCAAGCAAAATTTGCTCCCAAACCTCTGTAAATCAGTAAGGTTTTGGAAAGGAAGCAATAAATAGGGAGCAACAGTATAGAAACAACATATGTGTTTGTGAATCCATTGACTCTAGTGGGATTCACCTAGAGATGAAGGTAGAGTTGGCCAGTGTTGGAATTGTCCTTCATTTATGAGAAGTTAGAGCAGTTGGAGGAGGTTCGTGCCAATGGGAAATGTGCTAATACTATGCCTGCTTTTGAGGAGAGAGAACCCAGGGAACTATAAGCTAGTTGGTCTCACTTCAGTCATTGGGAAGATGGTGGAGCATCTAGTCTTGGAGTCCACTTCCAACCATGTGAAGAACACAAAGATAATCACAGGAACAGTCAGCACAGATTTAGTGAGGGTAATCCATGCTTGACCAGCTTGGTTGCTTTCTGTGATGAATGCATGTGGGGAATGAGGGGGGAGCAGGGATTTAGTGTACCTTCACATTAGTAAGGCTTTTGATACTACCTCCCACAGCATTCTTGGTTCAAAGTGGGGTCACTCAAAAAGACTGTTAGATGCAATAAAGATTGGCTCAACCACTGACCTCAAACTGTCACAATCAATGGGTTGACACCTGGCTGGTGGCCAATACCATGCAGAGTACACTGGTGTCAATACTGGGAGTTCATATTCCCCAGTATGTGTAACAGTGACCTGAATTAAGGTTTGTTCACAACCGTTTGGTCTCTCTGCAAGACAAAGCACGTGATTCAGCGATTTGGGATCAGCACCTCTGCAGAGGGACCTCCACAGGGTGGAGAGGTGGGCTGAGACCAAGAACATGAGATTGAACAAGACCAAGTGCTGGATCCTAAGCTTTGGCCACAACAACTCCATGCAGCAGGGCTACAGGCTCAGGGCATAGTGGTTGAAAAGTGGCTCAGCAGAAAAGGACCTGGGGGTGCTGGTTGACAGCAGCTGAACATGAGCCAGTGTGTGCCCAGGTGGCCAAGGAGGTCAGTGGCACTTGGCCTGTATCAACAATAGTGTGGCCAGCAGGACCAGGGAAGTGATGCTTTCCCTATACTTGGCACTGGTGAGGCCACTCCTCAAGTGCTCTGTCCAGTTCTGGGCCCCTCAGTTCAGGAAGGACATGGAGATGCTGGAGTGTGTCCAGAGAAGGGCAATGGAGCTGCTGAAGGGTCTGGAGTGTATGCGGAGCAGCTGAAGGAGCTGGGGATGTTTAACCTGGAGGAGGCTCAGCAGGGATGTCATCGCTCTCTACAACAGCCTCTGAAAGGAGAGTTAGCCGGGCGGAGGTCAGTCTCTTCTCCCAGGCAGCCAGCAATGGGATGAGAGGACATAGTCATAAGCTGTGCCAGGGGAGGTTCAGGTTGGACATCAGGAAGAATTTCTTCACAGAAGGGAAGTTTAGACATTGGAATGGGCTGCCCAAGGAAGTGGTGGCATCACCATCCCTGGAGGTGTTTAAGGAGAGACTGGACGTGGCACTCAGTGCCATGGTCTATTGACATGGTGGTGTTTGGTCACGGGTTGGACTCTGTGATCTCACAGGGCTTTTCCAGATAAATTGATTCTGTGATTATTGCCTCCTCCTACTCAATGCTTGTGAGGTTGTATCTGGAACATGAGTGGTTTGGAGTCCCCTAGTTCAAAAGCAACGTGTCAAAAACCAGGATCCAGGCAGTGGAGGACTACAAAGATGATGAAGGGCCTGGAGTACTTGATTTGAGAGGGAAGGCTGAGGGAACTGGACTTGTTTAGGCTGCAAAAATAAGATGAAAGTGTATTTTAAGTACAGTCAAGCATTATTTCAAGAGTAGTTACAAGGATAACAGAGATTAACCTTTTTATCAACAAGTATTGGGGCATGGGAAGTTCAGCTTAGACTTCAGGAAAACATTCAGGAGGAAGGGTGCAGCAACACTGAAATTAGTTTCTTGGAGAAATGCTGCAGTCTCCAGCATGGAGATTTTTGGGACTCAGCCAGGGAAAGTCTCACTGACTCATCTAGCATAGGCAAAATCCTGCACTGAATGGGAGACTGGACTAAACAGAATCCCTTCCAATAAGCTTTCTTGTGATCTAAGAAGTTTCATAAATACAAGCTTATGTGTGGGTAACACCATCAAGCAGGATCCTCTTCATCTCTGAAAGAATAAACTGATATTTTTTTCCTGCTGTAAAAAAAAAGGTCATAATAAACTGTATTTAGATGCCCTTTGGATTTATGGGTCCCTTCCAACTTGAGATAGAAGTTTCTTCATGAGAATTGTATACCATCTCTAACTTTAACATTTTTTCAGCTTCAGTATAAACCCTAAATCAGAATGATCTTCAAAGAAAACCCACTATCCCATACCCACTTGGCAGCACCTAAAAATGATGTGGTTATCAAAACAGACACAGCTAACAAACTTAGGTGAGGGATGGAGGCTAAGCTGCTGGTTCAGTCATTTATACATCCAGCTACAAAGAAAGGAGCCCTGATCAGCAACAGGAAGGTGCCCGTGTTGGATTCACCAATCTCTCTGCCTTTGGCTTGGCTTGCACAGATCAAAGCATTAACTTATACTAAGGAAAACAAGATTATTAACTCACAGGGACCACTTGCATGGCCTGTTGAAGCTTCCTTTGCAAAAAGTACTGATGCAGTCCCTGCCGTATTGTGTTAGACACTCAAATACTTGAATATAATGTTAATTTTCCATACCAGTACTGTGTCCTTCTCAAATGCATTTGAATAAAGGTCCTTTCTGTAACTTCTCGTTTCAGGTACAATACTCGTGGCTTTTATATGGGATGAACTCTTTCCTCGGATATCTTGAGACATCAAACCCTGAAATTTGGCAGCACTACATTAAAAAATATTTTCAACATCTGCAGACATAAAGCTTTCAGAGAACTGTTGACAGACTTCTGTGCCACCTTTCAGTTGTATTTTCAGATTTCATGTTTGAAATATTTGACTTACCACTTTGTATTCAAAAAAAAATTTTGTAAATGAGTATTGGGATTTTGGGAATATCTGCCACCATTTTCACTTAAGCCATATGAATGTGAAGGACTGTTAAAACACAAACTTTGTCACTTTAGCCATAAGTGCCATTTGCTGACCTTTATTAGCATGCAAAACTAATTTTAGAGAAATACCCTGTCCTTTCAAGGTTTGATTTTATTGGATTTCTTCCCATTGAAGGCACCTGCAAAAAGGGAGCTGAAGATTTCTTATATTGACATCACCATATTCCTACTTGCCATATACCTACCTCTGAGAGGAAGAAAGGCTACACTACTCCCTAGAAGAGTCTCCACAGCTCTGTTCTAGAGGCACCCTACACCAAAATTAAAAGTCTGTATGACCAACATTGTTTTAATAATACCTGTGTGCAGGTAAGTAACCCCTCGCTTCCTTCCAGGCAGGCTCTGCCCCATCCTGTCCCACTGGAGACTGTTGAATGTTTACCTTGGTTGGAAAAAGCAGTAATAAAGTACCATAAAATTCTGTAGACACGCACATCAAATCGCATTTTAGGCAAAACTCTCTACTTGTTATCAGCAATTACTGCTGCCTCTTCACATAGACACAGTATATAGGGATGAATCATGCAGTACTCAATTTGTCCTTGATTTTATGTAGCTCTTATCAACTTCTTTAAAAAACAAATGAATCTGCAATGTAGGAGAATAAATAACAGAGATAAAAACTACAGGAAAGCTACCTACACAAACAGGCACAAGCATGCCCTTTATAGCCTCAGCTGAGGCAAACACCACTGATGGGTACCACCCTCTGAAGCTCTGTTTCTAGCATGAGGTTTCTTCTTCTGGCTGCAACTTAGTTTTTAAATATGCCAAAATATATTTCTCAAATTTAAGAGTAAATTCAGTTTTTCACTTCATAGTTACTTGGTTTGAAAGGAGAGATGGTTAACAAATTCTACAAAGATCTCAGTATTGTGTCCTTCACCTCATCATCCAAGTCACCTTACAAACCATATTTTAGGAGAAAGGGAATCAGATGAGGGGTTTTTCACAGTAAACTGATGAAGTCTTTAACTGTTGTCAGCTATCTTTTTTCCAAGAGTTTGGGAAGTAAATATTTCCACGTGATTCCTTCCTTGTTGCAATAAAATCTTTTCTCATTTTATTTTTCCAAGGTACCTATAAGATTATATTGCAAAATTAAATCAACTGTATGAATGTGCTTTACATACAAGAGTCCTATCCATGACCCTGTATTCAGTTATTAATAACAAAAAAAAATTAGCCTGCTAATACAACAAAGAGAACTAGAACTGCTGGGCTATCATTCAGCAAGTCTTCAACCCTAGTGTGAGTAGTTCTACCAAAGGAAACTTGTTAAAACTCTTCATGGCAAGGACCACACACCAGCACACTGAGCCTGAAAATATGTGATCCTCTGAAAAACTATGTATTTTTATAACTTGTTCTGCTTCTAAAACAGATCCTTTTGAGGGTTTCTACCTTCCCTTCCTTGCTTTCCTGCTTTTTCTCTCTTTTACCTATTTTTAAAGTGATCCATACCTAATAATTTTTTCCACCACTTTTTCACCTCCTTTCTTACAGAAACAAGTCTTTCAAAATCTACATGATTTGATGTCTCCTCTAAGCCCATGGAGCCCACAGGATAAAGGTCTCAAAAATAAACCTCAAAGAGCATAAAAATAGACAAAGAAAAGAGAAAGCAGATATACAAACCTACAGGGCAGCCAAGATTTGTTAGACTAGAGGCCCTACTTCCACATCATTTTTGACGGCCTGCAAAAGCAAAGTCCATAAAGTGGTCAGATCAGATCTGACTTCTTCATGTCTGCCTTGTTTATTTTGGCACAACATATAGTTTAAAAGAAATTGGTACCAATCTGGGTGATTAACAAGTAGTTGCTGTATTTATAGGCACTAGAATATAAAATTAAAATAAAAATCACTAAGAATTAGGCAGGTGCTGCAGTGTTAATTAATTAAATTAAAGCAAAACAAAAGAAAAAAAGCCAACAAAAGTAGCAGAAATAAAGAAGAATAAACCTAAGCTAAGAACTTAAGAATTTAACTGGTTTTGGTTGGTCAGGCAAAAAGGAGTATTTTACATTTGCGGTAACAAATGGTTATGAAGTCCAGAACACTTAAACACAGCCTAAATACAAAGTTTTATTGAAAATAAAACTTGTCAAGTCACACAAGACACTTCTCAGCGCTACCTCCAGGGTTCATCCAGGTTTGCTTCCACCTCACCTCAGTCTTGCTCCATTGATTTGACTGGAAGCATCACAAGATGTCTGCTCCTGGAGCTCCACATTAGTACAACACACATTCTCTTTCTGGATGTAGTGAGAGTGCCAAGAGGAGCTGTGAACAGTCTGGCTGCCCTGTAGTTAACTCTGCCCATCTGCCAGGGTATGTAACAGGCTGCAGTTTAATGTGGAAAACAACAGAAACACCACATTCCAGCTCAGATTTACACACACTAAGAAAACCCCACCAGTCTGCTGTAACAGTGGAGGGTGACTTAGACTTCAATAAGCCTTTTGCCTCACTTAGGGTGCCATAAGAGTTTTACCTGTCCCAAAATCTCACCATGCCAAGATTCTCCAAACGCCAGTGCAAAAATCAAAGCATCACTCTGTATCCTCGTCTGTTACTCTGAATCCCTAACAGAAACATGCACACACACAGATGAATATGTTTGTATGTGTACAAAGGGGCTGGTAAAGACATTCTTGTGCAATGTCTTGTTGTATAACATGCTGAATGCCTCATTTATTCAGCTACGTCAATGGTTCACAGCACTATTAAGACATCCCTAATTTGACTGCCATTCCTAATGAATATTCAACAAAGGGTGGTTATAATTATCACGTACCTGGGAACCAAATCCCATCCTAATGTGTAAGCAGAGTGTAGGGCCAGTAAAGAAAACTTCATATACCAACATAGCAATACCTCACCCTCTCCCAAAAAAAAAAATCACAGCTCAACTTCAAAGCAAAAGAAAATGGAGGAAGTTTGGTCCAGACTTTCATTTCAATACTGGGGGCAGAGAGGAACAACCTGAATTTGCTGACATTTCCCAATCACAAAATCACCACCCCCCAGGGAGATGAAACAGGAAAAGCTCCAGCAGGACCAAGATCTTAGCAATCTAAAGCTGGGTTCCTAAGTTTGTGATGTGTCTGACTAGCTCTATCACAGGCACACTCTGCAAATGCCCTGCCCTTTCATCCTCACATCCAGGTAAATGATGAAAATGGCTTCAGCTTCACTGAAGATTTTTTTGTTACAGAAGAGAGTTCTGAAACTCAAGGGCTCAAGCTGCTTGCTGAAGTAAAGGAGGGAGAACTGCAACACAGAGCTGGTTGTGAGATACAAAAGTCTTAGTTTATTTAACAATGTTAACATTTAATACAAAGACGCAAAACAGTTCTCTTTATCCGGACCTTACAGACTTTATTCCATCTCCTCTACCACCCAAGCTCAGCTCTCAGAGAAATGAAAGGGATAGCACTGAAATGATAAAGCCAGTTACTTGAGGGGCTTTTAATTTAGCTTTTCGTTTAATCACTGGCCAACTCTTATTTCCTTTTAGTCATAACATTTCTATTTCCATTCTACTCCACAGAGTCAATGACAGGTAAAAAAATATGGAAAATTCTAGGACAATCTAAAATTCTGTTCTACTTACAGTTTTATTTCTGAAGTCCTAGAATTCCTACAAAGGCTTCTTTAAAAGGCCAGAAAGGTTGCTCAGAGAGACTGTGGCTGCCCCATCCCTGGAAGTGTTCACAGCCAGGTTGGGATGGGGTCCTGAGCAACCTGATCTACTGCATGGCATCCCTGCCCATGGCAGGTGGGGTTGGAACCAGATGATCTTTAAGGTCTGTTCCAACCCAAATACTTCTGTGATTCTATGAAATGACCCCTGATTAGCCCCATTCAAGTGTTAGATGCAAGAGGTTTCATTGTTTTTGTTTATTTTGTTTTTTTAAATAACCCCATAGTGGTCACAAATGTCAAACCCTGTTTTAAACATCTCTACAAGCATTTATAGACCTAGATGTCTAAACTTAGGTCATTAAAAGAAAGGTTAACTTCCGATAGTCACTGCAATGCCTTCAGTTTTACAGCTTATTCTGGAAGTGCCACAAGAGGAATCTGAAAGACACAAGACACCCAAGTTTACATAATTGGCATTAAAATAAAAGGTTGTTAACCTTCACAGAGTAGTAGCTATCTGTTGTTTGCAGCTAGGGGACAGCACTTTACTACAAGCCCACGAATTTTCAGAAGGGCTGAGCATCTTTTGCCTTTGGCAGCAGCTCTAACTCAGGTCAGCTAAGGACAGCATGTGCTTACAGCAGGCACCAGGGTGCCCTGGCAGACCCAGCTGCACCCACATGCAGACACACCAGTTGCTTCAGAACAATTGCTGCAGCCTCGTGATGGCACAGACAAAACACCACTAATTGCAGGAACAGTGGAAATGTCCTGCACCAACTATCAGCAAGTCTTCCAGGAGCTTCAGCAGGAGACTGTCACATCTCATTTGGGTGGCATGCAACATGAGCATCACACAAGGGCATTGTTCTGGAGGCAGGGCAGCACACTGCTCTCCAAGGGATCACCAACAAGATGTTCCTGTAGATCATTCTTCAGTTCAGGAGGTTAAAAGGACCAAGCTCTTCCATGGAGTACCCACAAGATCATAGCGTGCTCCCTTCTCCACCCCTACTGAGTGTAGAGCCAGGCCACCCTCTGAGCAGGGTGATTAGCACAGACCTCCAAGAGCTGTCCTTGTCACTTTCTACCTTCAGTTCCTTATTGCTGCCTTAGACCTAGATTCCTGAACTTCCTTAAATTACATCCACACACTGAGGCTGGCGGTTACTCTAAAAAGGGCCATCCCACTGCTACCTGGAGTGATGTCACTGCAGCACCTGACACTGCAGGCGCAGGTCACTTGATCTGCTCTGACAGCCATCAGCCCCTCAGCTCTGATCAGCACAAGCAGAAGCACAGGAGGAAATCCTCTCCAGTCACATCTCACAGCATTCATCTCCCACAGCCACATGCTGTACCACGGAAGGCACAGAGTAAATAGCAGGAAGAATTCCTGACCAAAACTACCGACCAAAACTACTCCTTACTGGGTGTATTTTGTGCTTTGTTAGAAGAACAGTCTACAACACTTCCACCAGCACTTTCAGGCTTCTTAGAGATCTGCTATCAGCTACTCTCTTTAATCCAGTTCAAGTTTAACCAGGATAATAAATAAAGCAGTCAAATTTGAATTTTTCAACAGCATGATTTTTTTTTAATAAACCATGGACCAAAGTAGTCTTGAAGATGGAGTTATCAGAGCCTAAATTTCCATTCACTCACTAGGAGGCACTTGATCTACTAAAGCTAAAGGCTTTTCTTTAATTTTTAAGTGTGTCCTTTACCAAACTAGAGGACCATCCAATGGCAGGACAATCAGTATCTAGATTTTTTTCTTTAAGAATTCCTCTCCACTCTGCAAAGTCCTTCCCAGCGTAGAAATGTGACTGCAGAAGTTTGAGCTCTTACACCAGACAATAAATACCAATTCAGGAGCAGTGGCAATGGTGGCGGTCAGTAAGAGAACACAAGGATACTCTGAGACTTTCAGAACTGCAGCAGCAAAGAAAAATAAGCAATAGAGGAGGAACACAGCTCTGCAGCACCCCTCCACAACAGCCCTCCTCGGGGACTGCACCCATTTTCCTAGTGACACTCTAATCCCTAATCAACTATTTTCCCACTTTTCTTTCAGTGTGTCACCTCCTTTTTGTGTCCCTTTCCTCCTTCCTCCCCCGAGCTTTTGGCTGTCTGCTCCACAGCTGCCCTTTCCGGCATTTTAAGTGGGATAGTTGGACACCCACTTTAAGGTAAGAGCTGTCAGTCTCCCTTCCGAGACAGGCAGAAGAACCGGGACAACACAGCACCACCTGAGCAGCACATACAGACTGAGCACTGGTGAGCACTGCTGAAGCAAGGGTGGGATCACAACCCCACTGTGCCGGTGCATCTCTACAGACAGTCCCAGAAAAAGCTGCTCTTCCTCTCCCCCCCAGCACCAGCGAGGAAACACTGGCACAGCTTGTAGTGCTACTAAGAGGGAAAAAGCAGCACAGGCGATGGAAGGCTCTAAGCTGTACACTCCTGACAGCAATCCCATCCGGACAGCTCAATACCTTTACCAGGAGCTGTTCCTGCTCTGCTTATAGTGAAGGAAGAGATGGACTTGCAGTGCTGTGAAGTGTCCTGCCCCCTTGAACGGCCTGGGAAATCCTGCACACTAAGGGCAAAACAACAGACACTAAAGACAGTAACTTCCCAGGGATGGCTCCAGCATTCATATATCAGCATCTAAAAGCCTCTGAGATCAGACAATTCTTAAATCAACTAAAAGGCTGACCTGTCTTCCAGACAGGCACATCCATGCAGGTTGCCATCTGCAGGGTAATGGTTTATGCCAATAGGCATTTTGGCACAGATCATTAAACATCTTTCTACATTTGTGATAACGACAGCTCCCTTTTCCTTCTTCTATATCACCATCATCCCAGTATTGTGAGACACTTCCTGTAGGTTCACATACATTACACAAATTACAGAGAGGGAAGGCTCTGCAGGACTGAAAAGCATTGATGTGAGAAATCAGAAGAACTTACAGCTGCACCTGTCCTCCTCAATGATCAACTTCGGCGTCTTCAAACTGCCCAGCAACTACTGGTGCTATGTCCACCTCCATCCCATCTGAAAAAAACAGCCAGTGCTCTGTAAACAAGCGGATGAGGGATGACTTTTCACGGGAAAGAGAGTGGATGCCCTCTGCTGACAAGAGGCAGCCAGGACAGAAAACCCCTTCACTGAACGTCTGAAAGCAGCCTAAGGAAACACTGATGAGCTCACAAGTTTCTGGGTTTGCTCCAGCACTGTCGGTCAGTCACTTAAAGATGTCACTGCTTCCTACAACCTCATCTCACCCTGTCTTATTAAGACTTAAACACTGGATTTTAACTATTTCATGTTTTAAATGAAGTTTTGGTGTAACAAATGGCATGATTCCTTTGAAAAACTTTATTCTAGCAGGGAGAGGCTGAATCCTGTTCTGAAGAGATCACTGAAAAGAAAGAACAATTGCCCTATGCTACAATGTCAAAAAATAATGTAACTCTGAAACTGAGCAGCCCTGCAGATATTCATAATTGCAGCAAGCCCAGCAGCAGTACTGTAGCAAATAAGATTAGGAAAGTAAACAAAACTGATGACTATAACTCTGATGCATGTGACATACTTGCTGTTCAATTTATATTCATTTCTGGAATTTTGGGATTCAGAAACCTGACTAAATTTTCAAACAAAGGGCACTGCTGAAACGGAAGCATATCACATATGGTTGTCTTTACATTACATAAATTTATTCAAAACTGCAGAACAAAGAGAACTTTAAAACAACTGACAAAACAAGTAAGATTAAAAACCCCTCCCTGTGGATGAGAACAAATTAGTTACTATTATTCTGTAGAAATCCACAACTGCTGCATCATTTTCCATCTTTCAAAAACAGGAGGGCATATTAAAAGCACTGCAATTTACATATAAAAAAAGAAGCAATGCTACTAAACTACTTCCCTGTTCTTCTCCCAGATAATATATTGCCCTAGTGAAAACCGAACACAGAAAAGACAGTCTGAGAAATCAGGTGTTTTTCCCCCAACAAAAAAGACATTTTACTCCTTAAATACACATTTGAACAGTCAATAGAATGACATCCTCCATCATCCTGACAGCATCCTCCAGAAAAATTGGTCTTTTTTTTAATGAATCTGTTTCAGTGTGTTTGAATGATTCAGAATTCACCCTGAACTCTTAACAGAGAATTGTTAACCTATAAGTTAGGGTATTAGAAAAAAAAAAAACCAAAACCAAAACCAAAATAAAAACTACAACTCATTTAGAGCAGAAACTGCTTCCTAATCCCAGTGTAGACTGACTAATTTTTTTAAATCCTGAATCAACTCCACTTTACCACTCCTACAGGAAATCATACCAGGAAGAATCAAGTGTTCTTAACACTGAAGTGCTCACTCTTTAACAGAGCAGCCCTCAGTCCACAGCAGGCAACATGCTGCCCACAGGGCCACAGGTCTGTGGGTCATCCCTCATCTTTTGCAGAAGGTATCACCCACAGCATCGCACCTGCTCAGTCCTCGTGTTTATGGATTAGCCAAACTGGAGAACCACCACTTTCATATCATAGAACAGTTTGGGTTGGAAGGGACCTTGCAGCCATGCACAGGGACACCTCCCACTAGACCAGGTTGCTCAAAGCCCCATCCAGCCTGGTCTTGAAAACTTCCAGGGATGGGGCATCCACAGCTTCTCTGGGCAAGTGGCTCACCACCCCCATGGTAAAAAATCTCTCCTTTCATCATCTGAATCTCCTCTCCTTTTGTTTGAAGCCATTCCCCCCTGTCTTACAACAGGCCTTACAAAAAAGTCTGTACCCATCTTCAAGTACTGAAAGGCCTCAGTAAGGTCTCCCCAGAGCCTTCTCTTCTCCAGGCTGAACAACCCCAGCTCTCTCAGCCTGTTCCCATAGCAAAGGTGCTCCAGACTCCTGATCATCCTCATGACCTCCTCTGGACTCACTCCAGTAGGTCCATATCCTATTATGCTGAGGACCCCAGAGCTGGATGCAGCACTCCAGGTGGGGTCTCACCAGAGTGGAGCAGAGGGGCAAATTCCCCTCTCTCACCCTGCTAGCCACACTGCTTTGGATACAGCCTAGGACATGACTGGTGTTCTGGGCTGTGAGCGCACATTGCCAGGTTATGTCCAACTTTTCATCCACCCACCCCCAAGTCCTTTTTGGCAGGGCTGCTCTTAATCCCTTCATCTCCCAGCCTGTGTTGATACCAGGAGGTTATCCCAACCCAGATGCAGCGCCTTGCACTTGGCCTTGTTGAACCTCATGAGGTTCCCACGGACCCACTCCTCAGGTTTGTCCAGGATCCTCTGGATGGCATCCCATCCTTCAGGAGTATCAACCGCACCCCTCAGCTTGGTGTCATCTGCAAACTTGCTGAGGGTGCACTCGAGCCCACTGGCTGTGCCGCTTACGAAGACATATTCTTTAGTAAAACAAAAGCATGTCTTACCTTCAAACTCCCTTATCGAGTCCTCTGTTCTCACTCCAGCCATGTTGTACTGGGTGCTGACAGACTGGGCTAACATGCCTTCTAACCTCTCCAGCGTGGCCTGGCCTTCTGCAGTTAAATGTGACAATCCCTCTTCGTATGTGTAAAAGCTCGGGATGTCACCTTGTTCTAGCTCTGCAAAAACAAGTTTATGTTTATCAGACCCAATTTTAGGAGCCAGAAACATGCAGAGGTGGAGGAATAGGGGAGCAGCTGGGCAAATTATGCTCAGATTAACTGACTGAGATTAAGAAGATGCTTACATCAGAATACACACACAGTGATGTGAACTGACCACAAAGCAGCATGGGCACTGAACCTGGGCTAGCATGGCCACTGTGAACAGGAAAGGCTGCTCTTTGTGTCTGTGGGCCTTGGAGAGCCAGAACAATGCTTTTGCTGAATTCCTGTGATTTGTGACAGCTAAACTACAGGTTTTCTGCACATTTATGAATTTCTATGCAGTGCCTGTGACAAAAGGGATGTTTAGGCAAGATGAATAAACAATTATGACAGATACCAGGTATCCAAGTGCTGGCAGGTATTTCAAAAGAAGCAACTGTTACCAACCGCGGGCCTCAACATCGTACTCGTCCCCTTCGTAATCGTTGTCCGAGTCCTCATCGTCCGGGTCTGGGTGCAGGGCCTGGCACTCACACATCGCTGAGAACATGGCTTCCACTGCAGGAACACAAGGGAACACAAACCTCCAGTAACGTCCCAAAGCAAGAGGCAAGAAACCCCACTCCAAGTGATGGAAGGGATTCAGAATAATTCTTTAGCAGAACTACAACTGAATTTGTATTTGAAAACATCATGCTACAAGCCAGCAGCCACGCAAGAAACAAATCAGGTTTCAGAGATCCAGCCTGGTGCTTTAGCCTCTTAACAGCACTTGTGCATTATTTCATTGATGATAAAAGTTTATCTCTGGACAACTCTGTCTGTGGTTACCCACTGCAGGAATCCTTGCAGCATCTCATCCATCAGACTCCTAAAATTTGTATCCAACTGTAAGCTCCACACTGGACAGGATATGACAGCTTTCCAGTGGTAGTGCCACGGCATTAGCATGTTTCTAATGAAATTGTCACTGACTCAAATATCACTGAATTTGTAATCAAAAAGTCATTTCCTATACATGTTTTCTTCAAATGTGTCTAAGTGAGATTATCCATGTTGTGTATTTATACTCAACAGTTTCTATTTTGAAGCACTGGAATTTTACTTGAGAAGGAGATGCTTGAAACAGTCCATCTTCAAGCCAGGTAAAACTGTTCGTTTCATCACACAAGAATCAAGTCATTAGAGAAAGACACTGAAGGATCCTGGTATTTACATCTCTACACCCCAGTGTCTTCCACATATAGCCAGGACTTGAAAGTAAAACACAGTTCCCCTCCTCACTTACAGGCTGATTTGTCGCTAGGTATGAATCTGAATTCTGCAATCGGTTCAACGTCATCGTCGCTGTCATCCTCCTCCCCTTCAGTCATGGGAGCCTCTTTTGTCTCCTCTTTAGGAAATTGAAAGATTTAGAAGAAACATGTTTGTCAAAAGAAAAAAAAATTTTTAAAAGGCCATTTGTTTATTCTTTCAGGAACACACACAATCAAACCAGAAACAACCTGAGAGAGGCACAAAACCTCCACTCCATTCTCCCAAAATACCCCATGAGACTCCAAGACCTACATGGATATATAAGACCCTCTCACAGCACCTCAAAAACACTTGCAACACACAGGAAAACTTCTCTTTTTATAATTTTAGGACTTAAGATTTCTGTACTGGTCACACAATGTATTCATGTATTTCAGGAAAATTGCCCGATTCTTATTAAAAACAACTGTGCTCAAAACCCTCCAATTCACAATCGTTACCATTTTTTAAATCACATGGATTTTTTATGGATCCTTAACATTACTGTCACATAATCAGTTAGCCTCCAGTGTGGCCCCTCACAGGGGACTCTGACATGTGCAGAGGATCTCTGCTCCATATCCAACATTCCTAGTCAGCCAGCAGGATGTCAGAAGCACAAAGTGCACCCAGAGCCAGTGACAACTGCGGTGCTTCCTGACTTCTGCAGGCCATGAACATGAATAAATAAGCATCACTGTGGCATTTTACTTTCTGTGAATAAAAACCCCACAAAAATGGCTGCAGTTCATCACTTCGGGGCTGGGGACGCTGCATTGACAGCCTCAAAAGTGCACGATGATTTTCTACAGAAGAGGCTGTTCCACTGAGAGTGGTTTTTATCACATACAAAAGTGGCACCACCAAGAATACGAAGACGCCAAGAAGCTGCCAGCCAGCTGCCCCAAAAATGAAGTGTGCAAGGAAGCTACCCAGTCCTTTTCCAACTGACACCCGCAGGCACAGCTTGTTACTGTTGAGTCCAGCTCTTTGTTTTCAATGCAGTCAACCTCTGAGTGCCTTCTTCTGAAAAAGGGGTGAGGACAAGGCACAAAGACGCGGAGAGCACACGCGAAACTTTCAGAGGATGAACAAAATGTACCCTGCACAACTGAGAATGAAGACTCCTGCAGCCAGCTAAGCAGAAAGGTTTAACACTATTCAGCAGTTAAACTTGCAGGCCAGGGCTAGACTTTGAAAAGTAAAAGCTACTTGCTGTGGAAGATTTACTGCAGGCAGAGTTAATATACTAAAAAATATACACACAAAAAATACCCACAAAAGATCAGTCTATTAAGGATTTCTAGATAAGGGCTTTCACAGGATATCTGTATTTTCAAATTTTTAATTCAAATTGAATTAAAAGCTAGAAACAGTGTCTTTCTTCAGACGAGGCTACCACAGTTAAAGGAAAATGAGGAAGAAGAACCAAGAGGTGTATGCAAATGTCCTCTTATTATTTGTAGTGACAGACTGTCAGAGGACATTAGTAACATAAGAGAAGGAAATAATGAAGAACATTAATAGCTTAAAAGCCTCTCCACCTCCTCAGAGTCTTGTCATTACTTTCTGGATACATTAAAAATAAACTAAATGCCAGATTTTAGCCTTTAGCTATGATGACCACTAGGCATGAAGGGGGAAAGGAGACCTGCTCAAGACCTAAAACTCGTTAATCTTCAATTGAGATGGCAGTTTTTGACACACTTAAAATATTAACAGGTCTGCCAGAAGAAAAATGTAAATATATATATTAAAAAAATACAGTCTTCATACAAACAATGAAACAGAAAGCTTGCTTTCTCTATATCAAAGCAAGAATGGTCAAAAAGGGGGGGGTTGTGGGCAATCTACAAAGATCCATTAAAGCCTGGTAACATGGCCTATTGCCTTTTCTTGTTTGTTTTTAACCAAGCTGTGGGAGAAAATGAATGAAAAGTTTCCAGGCTGTGAAACAGCAGGAATTAATCAAGCCTGGAGAGGGCAGCAACATTAACATAAATTCAATAAAAAAAAACCATACTCAAGATGGAATCACAGGGAGACTGGCAAAGGAACTAAATTGTTTAAAACAGTGTAAGAGGGCAGAGAACTGATTCTCAGCAGCTTCAGTGTACACAGCCACTAGCTGAGAGCAGAACTGTAAAGAAGTGACTCTAAACAAATGCAAAGCTGTGCTTCTAAAATAATTATCCTTCAGGAAAATAAAAAAGAAAACACAAGGAATTACTTAAATTACTTAAAATCAACATTTACTCCTTCTGAGGAGGAAACCCTGTTGCTCAGGACTGCGTGGGAGCAGCAAGCAACACTCCAGGCATACCTTCGAACTTGGCGTTCACCATGACGTACAAGTGCTCCCTTGGGTAGGCGCTCAGGTCCCTGGAGACGGCATGTAAACTTATGGTGGGATAATCCAAGGAGAAGCCAACTCCAGAGTTTTCCAGCCAAGACAGGCGACTAACAAGGGAGGAAAAATAGAAGAGACAAGTTAGAAACTAACAGAGGAATCCACAGTACCTGACTTGAGCCTGCAGAAAACCAATCCCGAAAGAGTAAGTGTACACAAGGCATTTAGCCCACTCTCGGGGCATACGGTCCTGGACCTGTCTGAACAGATCTTTGCAACAGCATTAACTGATGGCTGAGGTAAAAGACACCTTTGCTTTGACAGTGTGAAGCTAAGAACCCTAAACACATCGCAGCTTTATCGCATTTGCACTAAATGCTGAATTTCCCTCCCGACCTCTTCATTTTCTCCACCTTGTAGATATCTGTCATTCCAAAGATAACTACAGAGGTTCCAGAGTGTGATTTATAACTCAAACTATTAAATGTGGTTTTTCAAGACAAAGAGAACACTGAAAGGCAAATCAGTATTATAATTCCTAGAGGATTATAGATCTGATGTGGGTATAGCCTGTGTGCAGAAAAACAGCCAGTTCTATGATCAGCAGAGCCAGGTTATGGGTATTCTTCCACTCACAACTTATGTGCTATAGCCTCCGCTTTCCCCCATTTCCACCCTCATCCCTAACCACAGCAAGAGACAGCAAAGGTTGTAACCACCAGACCACTGCCTCCTTCGTATCAGAACAATCAGCATCTTTCTAGCCACTGAGAAATCAAAATCGAACTAGATTTGGGTGCCTGTGATCAGTGATGTCACACAGTGAACAGAAATACTGAGGGCCAGAAAGAAAGACCTCCACCATGTGCAAAACTCACCATTCATAAGCTTTTGTGGTGGGACAAAACCAATGGAAAGGTCAGAGAAGACTCCTTGTCCCAGAAAATCTGGCTGAGAGCAAGAGCTAGAGCCTTGACTGGCCAGTCCTCAATGTTTACAGCTGCTGGTGGAGAGTCAGTACATGGCTCAAGAGCCACACTGTGCTCCTGGGTGCCCCGTTCTCCCACGGCACTCCTGCAAACACTGGCGTTTTCTGTTCATTCCCAGCAAGTGACTCTGGTGAAAACTCTGTGATGCACTTGAAACATGTGGAGAGGAAGCCAGCAGCCTTGTAGGTGCCTCACACAAAAGTCTACCGAAAGCAGCTTACAAGGAAACTCAGCATTACACGTCCTCAGAGCAGATACCCCACGAACAGAAGTTCTGGTAGCCGTAACCAAACTAAACAAACCAGTAAACAAAATTCCAGAGAGATTCCTCTCCAACACATCACTAACAAGCTCAGGTGGGGCAAAAGCTCCTCCAACAATACTGGCCACTTCATAAAAGTTTCCTAGTCTGAGGCTTTAAGAAAACAATTCACTCCTCAGTGCACATTTAAAATGATGTTCCAACAATGCTCTTCAGCTGCAGAACATATTATAAGTACTTTTCCATGGTTAAAGAAAATTATGTTGTTTTAATCATCAAGCTGTCTCCCTGAGCTATACAATGCAGGGAGGATTGAAAGGAGACCATAAAGAGCTAAGAAAACATCTTCCAGAATAACCAGACTGATTTCTGCCTAGTAAGAACGTACAGTCTCCATGTGATTAATGCAACATGAAAGACTTCACAGAACCACAGTAGTAATTAAGAGCAGAAACCCAATAGCCCCATCTACTCCTGTCAAAAGACGAGAGGTTTTAATGATAAAATTGTTTCGGTTGGAAAAGACCTTAAAGACTATCTAGTTCAAATCCCCTACCTTGGGCAGCGACACCTTCCACTAGACCAGGATGCTCAGAGCCCCATCCAACCTGGCCTTGAACACTTCCAGGGATGGGACATCGACAGCTTCTCTGGGCAACCGGTGCCAGTGTCTCACCCCACTCACAGTAAAGAATTTCTTCCTAATATCTAATCCAATGCTCTTTTTCAGTTTGAAGCCCTTCTCCCTTGTCCTATCACTACAGTTCCTATCAAAGCGTGTCCTCTGGCTTCCCTGCATGCCCCTTCTGATACTGGGAGGTTGCCATGAGGTTTCCACACAACCTTCTCTTTTCCAGGCTGAACAACCCCAACTTTCTCACCCTGTCTTCGGAGCAGAGGTGCTCCAGTCCCCTTATCAACTTTGCTGGTGTCCGCTGGACTTGTTCCAAGAGTTACAGGTCCTTCTCATGTTGGGGACCCCAGAGCTGGATGCAGCACTCCAGGTGGGGTGTCACAAAAGCAGAGGGCAGAATCCCTTCCCATGCCCAGCTGGCCACGCTGCTTTTGCCGTGGCCCAGGATACAGCTGGCTTTCTGGGCTGCAAGTGCACATTTCTCCACCATACTGAGTTTTATACAATGGTTTGGGTGGGAAGGAACCTCACAGCTATCTCGTTCCAGGCCTCTGCCGTGGGCAGGGCCGCCTCCCACTAGACCAGGTTGCTCCAAGTCCCATCCAACCTGGCCCTGAATGCCCCAGCCAGCCGGGTCCCTGGCCGTGCTGCTCCCTCTTGCCTGCTTTAAAACGAGCAGGAGCAGCGGGACGCCCCGCAGAGCCTCACGGCCCCTGAGGGCCTCCCCCACATCACGGCCCCTTCATCCGAACCCGCCGTCCCGGGCCGCCCCCGAGGGGTGCCAGCCCCGCGTGTCCCCCGCACCTCTCGGCGATGTAGAGGGTGCCGGCGCCCAGGCTGCGCCCCGCCAGCAGCGCCTCCGTGTCCGGCTGCTGGTGTCGGACGCCGTCGGCCGGCGGCGGGAAGCGCTTGAGGAAGCTCATGGCGCCGCCGCCGCCTCCCTGCTCCACCATCGCGGCCTCCGGAAGCGGAACGCGCCGCTCTGTGATGCAATTCCGCCCGGGACGCGATGTCAGCGCCGCGCTCCCGTTCCGCCAGGCCGGAGCGCTGCGGTCTGGGTGCCGCGAGTGCCGCGGGCGGGTCGGAGTTAAGTTGTCTTTGTCTGGAAAAGAGGAGCGAAGGGGAGCGCTGAGGTGATCACTGAGGGCTGGAGCACCTCTGCTGTGGGCACAGGCTGAGAGCTGTTCTCCGAAGGGAAGGCTCCGGAGAGACCTTACAGCCCCTTCCAGTACCTAAAGGGGGATACAAGAGAGCTGGACAAGGACTTTGGACAAGGACATGAAGGGATAGGACAAGGGGAAGAGGCTTCAAACTGACAGAGAGCAGGGTGAGATTAGATATTCGGAAGGAATTCTTCCCTGTGAGGGTGGTGAGGCACTGGCAGAGGCTGCCAAGAGAAGCTGAGGATGCCGCATCCCTGGAAGTGTTGGAGACCAGGCTGGATGGGGCTTTGAGAAACCTGGTCTAGTGGAAGGTGTCCTTGCCCACGGCAGAGGATTGGAACTAGATGGTTGGAACAGGTCTTTAATGTCCCTTCCAACCCAAAACGTTCAGATTCCATAACTGGTAGTACCGAGAGCAGTCATAGAATCACTGAATATCCTGTATTGGAAGGGACCCACAATGATCATCGAGTCCATCTCCCAGCCCTGCACAGGACACCACAAGAATCACACCATGTGCTTGAGAGCATTGTCCAAATGCTTCTGGATCTCTGCTGTATCTATTTTAGCCTGTAAGTCTCGATTGGACAGGTGACAGAGGGAAAGACAAACTGTGGCTTTTCAATTACCGTTATTGGATGCTGGAAGGGGAATTTTTAGTGGGTGACCAGTACCCAATGTCTCATAAATACACCCAGAGGAGAAAAAGAAAATCACAAGTACCTGAATTGCTTAAAGGGTATCCAGTTGATTTCCCTCAGAAGTAATGAAGTTGGGGTTAGGAGCCTGACACTATTGCAGTACCTGGTGAGCTGGGGGTGTCTCAGGACAGCACATTGCAGGGATGGGAAGGCTGGCACCCCTGAACTGGCCCTGCTTCTTCCCCCAGATTTACACCATTTCTCTTGCTACTGCAGTGAGAAACAGGGATTACTGACACACCAGTGAAGTACATCTCTGTCAGGGCATGCTCCTGGTAATGCCATCAGTGAGGCAGCATCACTGCAAACATCCCTTCTCCCTGACTTTTCAGGATGACAAATGCTCCTGTCATAGCAACATACCAAGAGCCCATGCAAGTTGTTAGCTTGTCATGGATGTTAATCTTCCCTTTTATCAGTTTAAATTTAGTTTTTAGAAGTCGTTTACCTACCTGTGTGCAAACGCAGGTTCTCACAAAACATGAACCAATTATTAACAAGATTAGGTCTCCATCTTTTCCTTCTCTGGACTTTTTTAGCTACGGTCTTGGACAGCAAAGAGCAGAACATAACATTGTTCTCTTAGGCTGGGCTATTGTCAGTGCTTTGGAAAGCTGCTCAACCATACCTACCCATTTTGGATTCTGATGATGCAAATAATTGTTACTCATACAAATAATCACCTAGACCGAAATGAAAGCAAAGTCGACCATGAAGGGATATTTAAACACCGCTGGAATAGCTTGAAAAAAATAACAGAGGCAACAGGAGATGAGGAAAGGGGAATTTCTCAACCATCTTGAAGTTTGCCACATCAAGACAAGTGGTCAACTGGAAACAAAAATTTACAGTTCATCCACGAACACAGATCAGACTGTGGCAGCTGGTGGGAAGAGATCCAAATACATGGAAACACCATTCACTACACTTAGTGGTTATAAAGCAATGCTCTTGTTCATGTCCACCCCCTCTTACCTAATGTGGCTGTCATATCAGCCACAGAGAGTTCTCACCACCTTTGTAGTTAACTCCAAATCACACAACAACTTTAGGTGATTATAAATTAAGATTTCTGAGTGGTTGGGGTTTGAACAGAATTACTGCAGCTTGGAGCCACTGCAGTGGAGCAGTACAGAGTTCATTTCTCTTCCTGCATGCAAATGCGAGACTTTCTTCTGTGGCATACCACTCTTCCAAAAGAAAATGAGAAAAAGGATGGTTTAAGCTCAGGCAGGAAGTTGGTTTTGAGGATGAAGCATTAAAGGAGGAGGAGAAATCCACATCTTCCTTGTTTACGCAATCCAGACACTTCACACCAGAGTACTGAGTGTTGCACCTAACAGAAGCTTAGAGGGTGAAGGCAGACATTTCCTCTGTTTATGAATGAAACAGAATGGCACTATTTGAAAACTCTTTTCTTCAGCTGTAAGAGCTTTAAGAAGTGAGTGAGGATCCAGCCCCACACTGATGTCTGAACACTGGATGTCCAGCAGTGATTTAGTCAACCAGGACTGTGTTCACAGGCAATGGAGAGCTGCAGGTACCTTCACAGGGTTAAGAGTCACCTTAGGACAGAAGGCAGGACTCGCCATCCAGGGGAGCTTTTTCTCTCCACAGCACTACCTGCCATAAGGTGGCCAGTTCAAACTTAGATTCCCAGAATCTGCTAAAAATGGAAGTGTAAAGTTTTGGCAGTGGATTTGGAGCAAGAGGATGGATTTCACAACAATTTCTCATCACTACAGAACATACAGCAGCTTGACTGCAACCACAGACACATTCAAAATAAAAATAGACAGGCTTTAGCAATTCACACAGAGAAGCCACTATCTTCTTCAATTTGTTTCTTTCTCCCTGACTTTCTCCTGTTAAAGTCCCGAAATATCATCCATGTCCATTGCCATTGCCACGTGTCAGAACATCTGCTTCTTCAGTGCATCTCTGCAGACTTCCACTTTTTCCCCATTTTTTCCCCCATTTTTTTCCAGGTTTTACACATCTCAGCCTAAATAAATGAACCTGGCTCCTCTGTCAGGAGGAGCATGTGGACACCTCATGGCTGTCTGCTGGAACAGCCTAGCTGGGTACAGTGCCAGCTGCAGGCACACTGGTTTATATCAGAAGACTGCAACATCACTACGAGATGAGATATAAAAATTATATAGAAGATGGAACACACACAGAAAATCATGACTGCAAAAACAAATCCATCAGGTCTTCCCCACCATCAGCCAGAGCTGCTCAAAGAAAGACTCTTGTCAGCTGAGCTGCCATAACAAAACCAACATAAACCAGGAGTTGCCCCTGCCCGTGGCAGGCAGTGGCACCATCATGGGCTGGAACAATACACAGCAGCCATTACTCAGTGCTTGTTCTAAAACTAAAACAGGTATGTGCACATGTAATGCCCATTAAAAAGCACTTGTATCTGCAATACACATTATACTTTGTACATCAAGTTATTTCAATTTTTTTTTATTATGACAATTTACATGTCATATTTATATGAAAGAAATGACAGTAGATATTATAACAAAACCATTATGAAAGAAAAGTTACACAATTAGGCCTACAAGCTATAAAATGGCTTCAGGCCCAGCTTATACACAAAGAGTTCTGACCAGACTGTAGTGAGAGACAACGCTGAACAATTCATTAACAAAAATATTGGCACCAGCCTTAACATTTTTTCTTACTTCATTTACAAGGAATACAGTATTTAAACAGTTGTGTACTGCAAATCTAAAAACATTAGCTGTTAATAAACTGCAGTTAACCCTTTGAGCACTATGCCACCATGACTTCCATTTAAAAAAGTTTTAACGCAGCATGTTTTACATGCACGTGATATTACCAGTGGGAGGGAAAAGACAGTGAAAGCACCACCCAATTTATGTGCAACAAGAATAACACTTCCAGTTTTTTCAAGGTATCTCCCCCCATTCCCACACACACAGTGTGTGTCCCCTCGGTCCTTTCCCTTTGATATTGTAGCAAGTCATGATTGAAGAGAGACTGAAAAAACCAAGGTTCAGGACTCAAAAAATGCAAGGATTAAACTCTACATAAAGAGCTCAGCTTGTGGAACTTTACCGTGTTAATTCTTTAGAGAAAGAAAACAAAAGATGAGGCCACCTGTAGAGACCATTTTTAAGGAACTCAAGGTGTCTTTGCAAACATACAAACAACACGCGGCAGCAAGACGAAACTGTATTTCATGTAAGCGTATCTTAAATTTTAAGAGACCTATATGGCAGATTTGATCCAGTTCTCAAAAGAATACTGGAGGGTAAGCATCCACCTGGGACACTGAGAATCCCCGATGTTTGTCTCATGGACAGGATCTGTGCCTGTGTGAGAACTGCCCTGCACCCAGGAACGGTGACGTGATGCATTTGGATCGGTCACGTCCATCCCCTGGCTGCAGCAGGGCTGTGAGGCATGGGCAGGAACCAGCAACTGCATTGGCAACACGGCAGTTTAATGCCAGTTCAGGGGAGGAGCATCCTTTGAATGAATATAGGATAGGAATAAGGTACTGTACAAGATTTTAGAGTCCATATAATGAGTACAAAATGGAAAACTAAACAAGGCTTACAGCTTTATGATTTGATTTCCTTTTCTACGACTACCTTGAGTAGCAGATCAATATCTATTAAGGACTTTTATCTGTTCTAACTAACAAACAATGCACTGGTAACAAGGTCTATAGTATGTTTTTGCAGAAGGACTTTATACCTGTAGAATCACTTAAGTTCTGACAGTCTGATCCAAGTTCAGTTGTGTGGGACACAGTAAGAGGAACAAACAAGAAAGCAAACTGTGTGGACTCTGACTGTCATCCCTAGAGACAAACATTGTCATAATATTCTATAGACTGATCCTAATGTTTTCCACATCCACATTGCACTGATGGAGGAACATTATTTATTCCCTCAAGGAAGGAGACATCAAGTACATATTCCAGTTACTTTGAAAATGAGGATGAGAAAAGGAGGGTATCGGGATGATTCTCCTAAATGGAGACCTTCCTTTGGAAATCCAGCCTTTAAAGGGCAAGTCACAAGTAGTTTCTAGGCCTGTCCAAGACCTGTCTTGCAAATGGCATGGGTTTGCATACACACTATTCCATTCCACTTCCCTCCATCCATTCCCCATCTCCCCCTGTTATTGGAACAAGCCTCCAAACAGCAGGAGTGAGTGACTCGGTCTGCACCTGGGGAACCAGTGAGACTGACTATACACAAAGTGCTGCAAAGTGCACGAAGTAAACCAGCTGAACAACCGTAGCCGCGCCGTCGCTCAGCTCTCCTCAGCAACCTTTGGCGTTGTATGGAGCAACAGCAGATCTACTGGCAGGCACACGTGCCCCTCTAACTGCAATGCTGTCCCCTCTCCTGCTCCTCAGCCCAGGTGTGAGGCACCAGCATTTACAAGATGATAGTCAAAAACCCAAGTTGTAAGACTTGCTTTAAATTGCAGTTGAATCGGGAGGATTTACACCACAGATTCAACTATAAAAACTTAGCTACTTTAGAGTGTTTTATTCTTTCCCCCAGAAGCTCTACACAATCTTTTTTTTACATGTTCTATTAAGCAATACACATCTTTTGCAATATACAAAGTAAGTTAAATTACTCTGAAGTGTTGGGACAACTATTCCCACATTTTTGTTGTCTGGAACTATCTCAGTTAGTTACACCTAATCTAAAAGAAGAGCTTGGTAAGTGATGTGACTTTCCAATGCGATTAGTAACCCTCAACACCCCAGCTGCTGGGTGTCCAGAAATAATTTCCAACTGATAAATATTTCTGAAGCCAGAGCTCTCCGTTAGGTCTCAGACTGGGTAAAGCATCAAAAATTAGTCACAGAATTTTTCTTACATCAGGATATACCAGAAAAAAAAAACCAAAATGGATAATTTTTGCTGGATTTTTTTACTTTCTGCCTTCCAACATTTTAAGTGAGATATAGTCCCTATGCTAACTGTTAGGGACAGGGAGGAAGAAGAAATGACCAGGAAATGTGGTCTTGATCCTGCAAATCCTTACTTCAGACAATATCCTAAATGCTTCTGCGGAAGTTTTAAACACTTAAGGAATTGCAAAATTCTGCTCCGTTATTTCTAGAGATTCCCACACCATATTCAACACAACTTTTTTCACAAAGTTACTGTTTTGTTTGAAGATACTTGATCTTCTACATATATTTATATATATTTAAGGATTTTATATACCCACCAAATCAGAAGCATACATCAAATGCAAATACATGCCTAGGGTGCACACTGCACATCAGAACCATATTACAAGTCTGTGAATAGTAGTCACTGCACATGTATCAAACCCCATTTTCAAGGCCTATATAAAGCCTTTTTGAGTTAGATGATAAAAATCTCTTTGTCAGACCAGTTCTGGGGGTGAGCATTACTGCCATGATTTATTTAAATCACTGTGTACAAAGTGAATTTAAAAAAGCAGGTGCCATTAAAATTCCTTGTTTACTTTTCATAAAAGAAGTTTGTAAAAATATGTGATTTGAAATCATTATTTAGACTAGAGCTTCCTACTGAAGAAAACTGAAAACCATGTTATAAGCACCTGAAAACAGAGGTATAAAATGGACCCCCTGACAATGAAGGATTAAAATTATTCAACAGTTGCAGCATCTGGATACCAGTGTAGTTCAAATAACAGATGTGAAGAGAAATCAGAACAAGTATACCACTACCATACAATTTTTCTTTTGTGAACATACTTTTTTTGCCCCTTAAGCTTCTTAATGTAAGGTCTCTCACCAAGAGTTCAGACACAGCAATTAGAAAACAGAAGTGAACAGAAAACAAGTCCAACTAAGTCATTAGCTCCCATAATATGGAGAGTAACTGAGACACTTAATACAACAAAATCTTGAAGGTGACACTTCAAAAATGAGCTTTTTAGAAAAAAGCGTCTCTTGTTTCTCTTAAGTGCTGCTAGGCCAGAGCAATCTTTTCATTCAAAAAATAAACAGGAAGATGCAGTGATTTTATAATGTAATTCAACATGTACAAAATGAAAGTATCAAAGAGCTGATTGTTCAGCACTGGCCTTGCTAACTAAGGGTTGTTAAATGTGATGTCATTTTCCATTTTATACCAAGAATACGCTCAGGTTTATCAGACTCAACAACCAGAAGACAGCAACTGTGGTGAAACCAACCCAGTTATTAATTCCATCCCCCTTCTGCTTAGATTAACACACCCCATTCATTACTGCAGAGTGGCCCTGCTTGTGTGCTTTGTGTTGCTGAGTCACAGAAGCCCCACACAGGGAAGCAAACAGCCAGCATTTATCTTGATGGCACAAAAAAATCCACTCCACTTGATTTATATGTTCTTCTTCCCAGCAGTGGTACTTAGACTACACATAGAAATCAGCTCTCCTCCCAATCAGTTCCACACCGAAGAGCTTGCAGGTAAAAAAAGACAAAGCTTTTAGTGACAATCTGTGTGGAGTAAACAAGAGTTTGCTGAATAAATGCTCTTCATGTTCAGCCAGTGGCTGCTTGTTCTCGTTAAAAACAATCCCTGGCCTGTTTCCCCTGTTTCCCATACAGTTTGAGCTTTAAGCCCAAAGCCACACCTGAAGATCACTATTCAGAGATAACTAACTTCTGATCTCACACTGAGCACAGAAGGGCACAAGACTGTAAGGACACCAGGAAGACATTTTCACTCTGGAATGACATATACGTACTGTAACAGCATGAACCCTGTGTGATAGCTGGCCTCTTGTCAGAAAATGTCATCTTCCCAAATAGGAGGCTATACATTTTCCACCAAGCAGGAAGCCTTAAAAATGAGAAAAATACCAAGTTTTAAAATGGTAATACTTTCCAGAGCACTTCTTGCAGTTTTTCCTTGCACACCATTCCCACTGATCGAAGGAGGAACTCTAGATCCTGTGGGATGAAGCCACCTCAGGAACCAAGGGTGACTTCTTAGAAGACAGAAAAGTTTCTTTTGAGAAGTGACCTATAAAAGTAAAATTTGGTAACAACTGGCCTTTTTTAAAACATGACACTTCTGATGCAAGCTTCAATGCTCTTTTTTTGCTTCCTGGTCTTTCCTGCTTTTACATCACTCTAACTCAGTACTCAAACTTTTTTCCTGATTGGTATATCCAGAATTCTAACTCTTTTGTATTTTCTTACATGCACAATTACCTGCCCACTAGGTATTTAGCATTTGAAGTTGACTCTACAAGCAAGAATGTTTGATCAGATACTAAAAGGCTCCATCAGGCAGCAAAGAAAAATATGGCACTACCAAAACAAATGAGGAACCATCAATTGCACAGTGTTGCTGCATGTGAATCAGTTTGCACTGCAAGTATTAAAAATGCTCAGCAGCTACTGCCATGGACAAGTGGAAGCCTTATGTTCTTACTTGTTCTAAAACACAAGTGTATTAGAATTTAGAAGCACTACATTTATGTATCACCTAAGCAAAGAAAGCACTGGAGTAGCTTAAAACGCTACATATGCTTTTAAGAACTCATTCTAAGCTTCTGTGGCTCGTCACTACCCCATTTTAATCATTTAACTGTCAATTGTTAACATCAGTAAGGTACGAAAACATTTAATCTTTGATGAAATTAAACTGTCATGTAGAGAATGATTTCTCTTTGTTTTTAATCACAAGCTTGCTTAGCACAGCAGATAATGAGCAAGTTTCATCTTTTTGCATCTTTCTGATCCTAGTTTTATAGCATGATATTTGCACTGCTAGAACCCAAACAAGTAAGAGTCACGGAGTGGTTCTGACAGACTTTGTGGAGAAAGAGGTGGGGAAACAAAACCAAGACTTTAAAGGCCAGAAGGTAGGTAAATTTTGGATCTAGGTTTTCTAGAGAGGTATTTAGTAAAGGCCTAATGCTGGTTTTATTACAAGAAAACAGAAGTGCTTAATGACTGACTAGTAAATACAATATAATGGAAGGGAATTAGGTGGGGCAGGAAAGGAGAATTCACTCCTCAATGGCAGCAGCAGTTTTGGTGCATCCATTGCCGGCAATGGACATAAACACCAGTCAAAAATCCAAATCTCAGAGCAAAAGGATTAATAGATGTGACCTTTTTGGATTTCAATGTTTGGCAGATCTGTTTGAGCTGTCTGTGTCCTACAACATGTACAAATGCTACAGCCTGCATCTTAATCAGAGTAAAGAGAATACTGAATGCTCTTGAAGTGCCCCATGTTGATTTGGCGGGGTTTTTATTCTTCCATTGTCTTTTTTTTCCCTTGAATAAAAGCACATATCACTTCATGCCTGCTCAAAAGTTGATGAGATGTCTTGGAGTCAAGCGTTTTCTCTCAAACTCTGCCTTCTTGAAATCAGTTGGTCACATGACAGTTATTAAAACGTATTTTAAGAAAATTCTAATGGCCAAAGGCCAACAACTACATTCAAAACCTGCTAATACATCCAGGCAGATAAGTAAAACCAAAACAAAAACACACACAAACCCCAAACAGGAAACCTCCAAAAGGAAAACTGTTCCATTTGTTTACTTCAATTTGAAGTAGATATTAAGGGCATGAATGGACCAGTCATGGTTTATTTGAAAATCCCTCCATCCTCTGATGCACTGTCATTCTGTGGTCAGTGTCGTTTGTACAAACACATTTTGTTCAGAATACTCCAACTGGTGGTGAAACTCATGTGGCCAGGCAGTGACCGCAGGGTTCTTTAGTCTGTAAAAGTTTGCAGTGCTTACAGACTTACTTGACATCCAGCTTACAGACTAACTCGACATCAATACATCCTCCCACTAGACACTGTGCATTGAAGGCCATCTGATGAACTGTGCATGAGATCGCTTCAGAAATTCATGGCTAGAGTGTTTCGACTGTCAAAAACTTCATTACAGTACACTTCACTGTACAAACACTTTAAAGGATGTTTATTAGGAAAGTCTGCAAGTCATAATGGATAGCAGAGTTCTTGTTTATGGTACCTTCTTGGCCTCTACTAATTCTGTTTGCCTCCAGTATTAAAATCAAACTGCTTCCATGAAGGTGATTACTAAAATGAGCTATGGTATGTTAACCTACAACTCACAAAATGCGACAGTACAGACATTAATTTTGCTTTTAACTGTCTGTTAAGTTGTAATCTAAGTTGTGAACATTTAAATATAATATATATCTCATATGAAAAAGCTAAAGCACAAGTGCTTCTGCACCACCCCCCTCCCATCCCCCCACCCCTTGAGCCAAACCCACCCCAGTTCCGGTTTGGGCCCTGACTGATTTGGAATGCTTTCTTAGGCCACCCATTTCCACAAATTTGTATGCACTCAGGAAATATAAAGTCAAAAATATACAAATCTCTTGTTGTTATAAGGTTTTTGTGAGTGAAATTACCCAGGACCATGGACTTGGAAGGAGAAGGGGGGGTAAGAGAGGGAATTTACAGCAATTCAAAGTTCAAAACTGGTCACTTCACAGAAAGACTGCAGGACTGGTGAAATTCTTGCTTCTAGAAAGTGATACTGTAGTGGAGAATTTTCTAGGAAAAATAAAACAGCTTTTAATAACTGGCCCGCTGGTATGAGCTACCGTGGAATAAATTAGCACAAAAATGGAAGTCTTATAACTGTTCACTGTTACAGACGTAATCAACAAGGTCAGTCACTCTCAAAAGTTCATCTTCATCTTCCTCCGGCCCTACTGCCTCCTGCCCACTCCCTGTCCCGTTAGGCGCCAGGCTGGCGCTGGCTGTGCTGTCCTTGGGAGCCTGGGTCTTCTCGCTTGGCTTGCCAATCAAGTTCTCAATGGTTTTCCCTGGGCTCTGTCCGTTGGTGGAAGGCAAGTCCACCAGGCTGTAGTCCAAAGGGCTCTCTACTTTCCCTACATTATCAAAGTCATCTTCGTCATCGCTCTCTATCCGGTAGCAGTGCTTCTTGGGGTTGTCTTGGGGGGCTTGTGCTGCTGGGAGCTTATCTGCAGGAGCGGGGGTTTCTGCGTCGTCGTTCGCGTTTTCGCAGGTATCTTCCTCGTCGGTCTCGATTCGATTCAGGCGTTTGCGGACAGGCTTCCCTTCTTCCTCCTCATCCTCTCCTTCTTCCTCGGAGTAGTCGTCTGTACTTCGCCGACGTTTTCGAATCAATCGCTTTGACTCCTTTGTGGATTCATCATCTTCAGAGTTCTTAGATGTGTAGCTCTCTGGAAAAGCAGCAGACTTAGAGCCATTAGCAAATCTCAGTGCAACCTGTACACTTTATTTTTCATCTTTCACACTCATTAGCAAGACAGCTCTCTCTCTCAGCACACACATTTGTCTCCTTCCCCAGGTTCCCCAACCAAGCCAAAATGCTTGCATTCTTTTTACTTTTTAAATAAACTTATAATGTAGCAAGTATCAACAATTGATGGATATTCTGCTTCCAATCTGAGGAGTACCAGAGGCTTTGGAAGTAGGTGTGTTCTTCCCTAAAACTGGTAACTCCATGCTGGGAATAACGCAGAACTGCATTCCTTATCTCACAGTATGTGCTTTATTTGCACCCTGACAGAAACTGAGAACCCAAATAATGGCTGCTCTATCATAAAATTTATATATCTACACACACACACACAAAGCTGTACTATACCCCTGCCAGCCCCAAATTATATACAACTTCTAAAGTAAAGGAATGGTGCTTGTCACCTAAAGTTTGCTGCTCTTTAATGGGAAGCTTGGTTTTTTTGGCAAACTGGAATATTGTCTACACACTGAGAGCCTTTACACTGATCTTTGATCGTTGTGGTGAGAAAAGATGGAAACTGAAATATCAAATGGCAAACATAATTTGTTGTGTCTTTGTGATTTCCATTAGAAATCATGTGAATTTTCATTTTAAGGGGTATTATTTAATATAGGTTCAACTTGATAGAGACTGTCAGTGTTCCTCTATTTTCAAAGTAATTACAATTCTGGTAACGCTCTTATGTGTTTTATGATACACTGTGGGAACTGTGGGAGAGTGCTGGAAAGGTGCTAAATGGTGCTGATTTTAATGCATGGAAAGCCAGTACCAAAAATACCTGAGCAAATGGGATTTCATGAAGAAAAGACAAAGTCAATCAGGGAATGTTTAAAGCCACTAGTGCTGGGGAAAAAAAAAGCCACCAGAGAGCAGATTCCTGAGAACAGTCTGTATTGAAGATCATGTTTTTGAGATACTACACACTTGCATCACACACTTGTTTCTCTTCACCTAGAGGATACTCTACCACTCTGTAATCTCAGGACAGCTCTTCCAAAACTGAGGCACTCAGGCTGTCAAGGACAGCTCATTTTCTGAGGAAGACTGGTATCCATTGCAACCTGCACCGCTCAGCATTCAGAAAGCCGGACTTAAGGTCTCATAAGCCACGCACCCACAACCCAAAACAGCCAAAGTCAATGGTTGGTTTTGTAAAAGCTAATTAATTATATAACACAAAGCACACCAAGCACTCACAGTGTGACTGACTGAGCAAGGCTTCCTCTGCATTTTGCACAGCTCCTTAAACAGGAGATGTGTGGAAACCAGGTTTTTACTAGAAAATGGACATATCGTGAACCAGCCATAAGATAGAAGAACCAGAGCATGTAAGACAGAAGGACTTAAGCACGTATACAAGGGGAAGAAATGACTTCTTAGGAGGCTGTGAGAAAGGAACAAGCAGCATTGGGGAGGATGTGAACAAGGAACAAGCAATGAAGCATAAGGATAAGAAAATGCAAACGGAAGGACAGTTGTGACATACACGATGGACGATGTGACACACATACAAGAGCCAATCATAAAGCATTAAGTAGTGTGTGAAAATAGACCTTAACCAATAATAAATTTGCACGATCGCAAATAGGGAAAGCAAGAATTGTATATTACGGACAGTAGGGCATCAATAAAATGGCTTCTGCTTGATTCACACTGAATCGTGCAGAGCCCATTGTTTCTCTCCACAGACATGGAATGAGTTTGAACCACCAGCACAAACACAGTCAAGCCACCAGAGGCAATGCCCTTCCTCTTATATGAGGAGAATCTTTAGAGTCTCATAGGATGCAGCTTTGTGACCTCTTAACAGAAACGTGGTGAAACAGTTGCATTAGTGCCAACTTTGGAATCCCAACACTCTGTGCCAGGCGCAGTACATTCAGACCTGGAAGTCAGGATTAGGGGCAATGATGAATTTCAGAAGCGACTCAGGGCATCATAAAGTACCAGTGGGCTGTTTCAGAAGGAAAGAGTTTCTGAGAAACATCAAGGAACTCTAGAAAGACAATTCTCTGAAATCTCAGAATTATATAGCTTTCCTCTCGTGCTAATGCTGACATACACCAGCTCCTGGAAATGCTGGACTGTTTATTTTACCTTCACTATCTGAAGTGGAGAGCCTGCGTTTATGAACTCTTCTCAACTCCTTCCCATATCGGACACTTTTCTGTGAGCCATCACTTTCTGAATCCTCCTTATAATTAACTTGTCTCTTCTGATTCCGTCTTGATCTTCTCCTCCTGGTTTCCAGGTAATCATCATCACTGTAATCTGTGTAATCACCACTCTCTGTATGGAACAAAACAGTGACGTGCATTATTCCATCAAAGCAAAACTTCCTCACATAAAAAATTTTAGATAAGTTTCCTAATTTAGATAGTTTTCCTTACGGTGTTTTTGTTGCCTCATCTCTACTGTTGTCAAAGATGTATCTACAATTCCTGACAGTGAAAACAACCTTATTGAATTGGAGTTGATGGCGCACATTACCAGTGCCTCAGGAGCATCTGTTCTGCTTTGAAAATTTAAATAAATTGTTCTCTACTAGAAAACTTTAAGAACAGGTAGATGAAAAACAAGATGAAACTCCAAGACCTGAGTTATGTAAGTTAACAACAAAAATCAGTTTCACTCAATTGTGGGTTTGCTTAAAACAGAAACCATACAGAAGAAACTTACCATCAATCAGTTCTTCCTGCACCAGTCTACTGCAGCTAGTGTCTTCAAAAATTAAATTTATTTACATCAGTTGAAAATAGCCTCAAATCAACTTCAGCTGCTTTTCACTGAGCTATGCCAGAACAATTATCCCAAGATACATTTCTATAAAAGTCACACACTGTTCCTAAGTTAGTGATTGACATGAGTCACAGATCAAAGTGGCATCCTCTTTACTTCCTAAAATATTAGACAAAGAAACAGAGCAAGTCAGCAAGAACAACCAGCTTCAGAAAGAAATTCCATCTCTGGAGACTGAAAACAAAGCCACTTGCAGGGCACCTGATTTCCTTAGCTCAGAACAGGCTTAAAGCAGGATCCTGATGGACAATAATAAAGGTAAGAGAGAAATAGAAACACACAGTTAAGATTATACTTTTAGATATATATGGAATGATACTGGAATCAGTTGATTTTATCATAGATATGTGTCCACCAGGAAACAAACAGTTGCTCCTGTGCATTACAGAACATATAAGCAACCTCTTTAGACTTCTGCCAGTATCTGCATTGGTAAGAGCTTATGATCAGTGCAATGATGCATTGAGGACAGGGAGACAACAATCACTCTAACCACTCATATAGCTGCCTTCATCTGTCGATGCATGAACCCTCCTTTTGGAAATCAGTACTCCAAAGCAACTTACTCCAACATGTTCATCATCTATATTCTAGAGAGACAAACAAAACACTGGAAAGATAACACACACTGCAGTAAGTTAACACTCCAGTATAGTTAGAACCTTAAATTCACAGTAAGAGTGAGAAAAACTGAGTGTTCATGTATATGGCACTTTCTAGTCTGTGTCTCAAATGAAGCAGAAACAAGGAGGACAGTCTTCAGAGAAAGATGCTGATCATGAAAAGGTTTAAGTACTACAGGTACTATTCTCACACTTCAAACCGTGCCAACAGAAAATGAAATAGTTGAAGGACAAGTAGAATAAAGTGAATTATTAGGTTCTTCTGTGATGCAAGAGTCTTCATTTACTAAAGATTTTAAGGATAATTCTAGGAGAGAGAGGTTCAAGGCGTTATTCTTTGCTTTCAAGTCTCCCAGAAAACACAGAATGTCATACAACTGAAGTTTTCTTCCATAAAAGTGACAGAAAATGTTTCTTTCAGAATCTTTTTCATAGATGTGTTCAGAAGGTCTTCTAGTAGCTATAAAGAAGCACACTTTTGTCTCCATCCTCTTTCCTGTAATCATGTGCCAAACAGGAGAGGTGCAGAGGTAGCTGCAACTATCCACAAAGGTGGCCTCTAGAATCATAGCACAAGCATTTATTTAAATACGTAATTACCTAGAAATGCCAAGAACCTAGTGCTCAATACCAGTTTCCTGAAAAATACTGACAGCAGAACAAGTAGCAAACTGCTTTACAGCCAAGATGACATCTGACTTGACCAAAGCAAGCAAAAAAGTTAGTGTCAGTTGTGACAGGAACTCAGACTGCCGATATTCCTCTCTCCAGAATGGAGTATTTAGAACATCTAAGATTGCTTATACTCACCAGACTCTCTGCTTGAATTGTCCTCAGAATCTTCGTCTTCATCATCTTCAGAGTATTTTTTCTTAACTGTTTTCCTTCGTAACCTCCTGCTTTGCCTCATGGGCCTAGAGAGGTGTCGCCTGGATATGCGGGCACAGAACTCGGAGTCACTGTCCTCATTTGATGGTGGGTCATCTTCACTTTCATCCAGATTTTCCTCTGATATAACAAACTCATCCTGAGATCTGTTCAAAGGAAAACCCCAGACAACAGAGATAGGTATCAAAACCAAAAGATTGAAATAGTACTTGTATTTTACAAGCAAGTGATAAGTGTCATCTTACACAAAACATAAAAAAGCACAAATCTTATAATGAGGAGCAAAGACCCAAAGAGAGCAAGCTGCCATCACTGACATAAGGTTTCAGCTATGTATTTGGGATACGGCTCTACAGTGCATGACATTACACAGCAGACTAGAACAGCAGGTGGACATAAACACTCTGTCAAACCAACACTGTAGGTGGCATTAACATAGGACAGATTCTGGAGCGTTCATATGGTTCACTGCAATGTAAAGTCTGCATAGCAGTAACTGTGGAGGGGAAAAAAACACCAACCATGTTCTAACAAACTGATCTTTCCTTCACAAACCCAGAACTGTCCCACACAATTTCTGAGAATCAGAATATGTCTTAACACAAATCTATGGCTCTAATGCGAAACATGCACCTCACAACCTTATGAACTTGTAACATTCCCATAATTTCCAGGGAGCCAAGGCTTTTTTAAAAACCATTGAGTACTGAAGGTACACAGTCACTTGCATTCGGCTGCCAGCCAAATCTAAATTCCAGTGTAAGATCCAGAAGGCCTTAAGCAGAGGATGGAGTTGAAAATGCATGAGCACACTTTAACAGATCAATGCACTATTAATTCTGTGACATTTCCACAAGCTACACTCACTGATTGGAAATTTCCAGCACATGTAGCTCAATTATTCAGGTTGCCACTGAAATGTCCTTAGTACTGTCACAGGTGAAAAACAAAGCTCAAAATTTGCATCTATCTTGTATAGATTTTCCATACACTTAGTAAATTGACTCAGTGATTGGTGTAAAGCTTTAAATGCTGCTGGTAAAGAGCCTACAGCCTCATGCTTGATTATGTTGCTTCATTGAGGCATAAAGTTAATCTAAAATCATCAATTTTTTTAACATCAGTAATTGCCCAGACTGAATGATGAGAAATTCTGTGGAAAGTGAGTTTCAGTCAGCCAGAGCAATATTCTTTTAGAGTTTAAAGCTTCACATGACATGTATTTGTTTTCTACAGTATAAGCCACTTCTTTGGCTGTTTTCAAACTCTACCTCCTACAGAGCAGCAATCTAGAACTAATTTCAGAATCTGCCTGTCAAGCTCTGTATGCTCTAAATAATGAAAATTTTCCTCTTCCATTTCCTAAATGACAATCAGGCCAAAAAAAAATCCCACAAAATAGGAATTTTCAACTCTTATTTTTAAAAGGAATCAACCAGCCTCATTTTAGCTACATTTTTGTTAAGGATTTCTGCTGGACAGTCACATCAGCCAGAGAACTGAGCCCACCTGGCTCCTTCACTAACAGAAGCCTGTAGTGAGGCCTCAAACATCCCAGTAACATTTCCAGAATGTGTTATGCTTAAAATACAGATTGGACGATGTCAGCACATGGATCCAGAGTGCAGTTTTTACAGTACAATGATGGTCCTCTAGGTCAGGAGGACCCCATGGTAGGGGGTGTGGAACTGGGTGATCTTTAAGGTCCCTTTCAACCCAAACGATTCTATCATTCTGTGACTTTTACTGGCACTGTGTAGAGCCATTCCAGCACTGGGAACATGCTCTTGATGATCACTTCAGGGGCACTGCAGAGTCACAGAAGCCTGTAGACGTCAGTGATTTGTGGTGGAAGTTAAATTGCAGACCTACCCATCACTGATCTTGAATTCATCCTCGCTCTCTTCTTCATCCATGTTACTGTCACTGTCCAAGTCATTTAGTCGCCGTCGTTTCTTGCGTCGTGCTGCAGCAGCCCTTTGTGGTCGCTTGTTTTCCTTCCTTTCTTCCTCGAGGATGGTGGAAATGTCTTTTCCACGGTGACCTGTGATATTTGACATGTCTTTGCCTCTGCCAATGCCTGAATTCAGTGACAGAAAGGGGAAACAACAGCAAGTTTATTTTCTTGCTTAACTTTCCACAGATCTTTCTTGCATGTGCCTAACTTCAGTTTATTTTCTGTAAAGCAGAGTATTTTTTTGTCAAGCAAGACTGTTCAGAGTCTTGCTCCTGACACACACAGCCCAGCTGTGGTCGCTTGGAAGTATTGAGGTCCACGCAGAAGGTCATGGTTAAGTGTCAGCATTCTGATGCTCAACCCCAACCCACATTATTACCCCGCCAGTGCCTTTTGAGAGGGCAGTTATCAGAAAATAGACTTTTTCGTAATGCTGAATATCCTTCTTGGGAGATGAAGGGTTTGAGTTGCTGTTTGGCCATGAAGTAGAGTTTTTGAAAAGCTGCTTTAGTGTTGAGACTTGGTTATGTTGATTGTAACGGATCCCTTGTTACACACCCACAGACACAGGATTCTCAGATTGTCTGCCTACATCCATGAGCTTCTGAATCTGGTGAGTGTATGGAGATGCCACAGGCCAAATAACTGAGGGACAATGTTTCATGGCTGTTTTCTCCAGGCAAATTAAGGTGATGCAGAAGCACAAATCCACCTCCATCCCTCAGACAGTGTGGAAGATCTCTTTTGCCTTAACAGGCAACAAAGAACAGAATTTCACTCGACTCACATTCAGCTGAGAAGTGCTTATAGAGCTGGATGAATATTAAGACAATTTGGTACACACAGTCTTTAGGGGCTCCAATTGCAGACCAGTTTGTGAGCCCTCTTTTTAGAGGGGACAAATGTCAATAGCACTGCTGCCATTCAAAACTCAAATCCAAAACTTACTCATTACATATATAAAAACTTGTACAGGCTGAATTTAGCTATCAACTTTTACTAATTTTCTGACATCTTTTGGCAGCATGGGATGACCATTCCTAAGGGAAATTTAGTTCACGTCCAAAAATACAGCAGTAAAAAAACACCCTGGCAAACTTCAAAGTTAAAAGGGAGAGGATTATATCTGCTGCTTCTCATATCACAATAAATTTGGTCTCCATCTTCTTATCACCATTGCAGTGCAAAACAAGTAACATCAGAAACATACCTCCTCCATCAGCCTCCTTGATATCATCTTCAATTGCCTCATCAATTGCCTCATCAAATTCATCAAACCTAAAAATAACAGCCTTCATTTACAGCTTTGAAGTGAACCTAAATTAAATCGTTATGAAAACATACCTCAAAATGTGAAGAAATTACACTGCACAGACAGTGGGCTGGATACATAATAAATTAACTTAGATAATGGGCCAGATTTTTTAAAAAATGGCTATTTTATTATCAAAGTTGTCTTTCTTATTTCTATTTGCTTGCAGATTATTTACCATTGCCTGTCTTACTATTGAGTTACATGAACAGAAATCTCCTTCCATTGTACACAACATGCCTCTGAATTTAACAATATATAATCTGAAAGTTCTTTAAAATAGTTTCAGTGGCATTTTCACACAAAGTATTCATCATTTTTTCCACAACTTTTATTAGATGACATTAGCTCTACCAACCTTCAAAACAGCCTGAGAATCATCTATTAAACTCGGTGTAAAATTCTTTATTTTGAATACATTTTCCTTAAGAACTAATTTCACACAGCTGCTTTCTACTCTTAAAGCTCATGATACTTTACAGATCTGCAACATTCTAAGCTGAACAGATAAAATAAAACACTAAGAACAAAGTTCCTTGTAAATCTACATAAGTAAGTTGTAATGCAATGTTACATAAATGAATAGGACAAACAAAAGCAAAGTATTTGAGTGTGTTTGTCCTGCAACAGCTTTTATAAAACTGCATAAATCTCTGCACCCTGAATAACTCATTTAAAGAGAACAGCAAACTGAAGAAAGAGATCCAGTCCTTTCAATACAGATGACCTCATTTTGTTTCTTCAGTTATGAATTCAAATTCCATAAAAAAGGATTGTTACCTGTTCCAACAAATAGATGCCTTGAGCTCCAACATGCAAAAGTACAGATTTTGTTAACTATATAGAAAAGCCATTTTATTTAGATCCAATTTTTTCTTCTCATTTTTGAAAAAGTTAATTTTTTGCATTTTTTTCAGATACAGATGACTAACAATTGGACAATACATTAATTAAATTCATTAAATACATTAATTAAATTCATCAATACATAAATTAAATTAATTCCATTTCTCAGTCATGAAAGAAAGATTACAGTTATATTTACCTTGGTCCTCCATAGAAACCTCCAGCAGTACAAGAAAATATTAAATCTAATAGTTTACTCTGTATTCCAGTAGTAAGCATAAAACACTTTCTCCTTTAAAAATAAGGTGAAGGACTTCTGATAGCTTCATATTCTTTAAGAACAACTCCATGCCACGCTCAAGGCAGCTTTACCCAGCAAGGAAATAACTTGGAAATTATTCCATCAGTAAGATTAGTTCTACATTACTCAAACACTGTTTTCCCTCCACATAGCTAAAATAAAAAACCCCGTGAGAAATATGAGAAATCACTTAATGCTTTCATACCACTGCTAGCAAATAACCTGAGCTCAGCCACGAGCTGACAGCTGCTTGTGCGTTTGGTGTAATGGAACATAATTTCTTCTGCTGCTGCTTTATTCATGATGGAGGTTTTTGCTAACTTGCTCACAAGAGGACTCAACAGATGACTCGGGTGATACAAAGAGATTACAGATCTTTTAGAGAACCAGGATGCTCCACAATACAGATCTGTTTCTAAGTGGAATAAGACTTTCAGCATTTATTTTCCCCTGCTGTCACAACTCTCAGTGACACCAGTGGAATTTCACTGCAGACATATAAATCTGACACACTGATACATGTAATATTTTCACCAGCTCAAATTTATGTTCATGATGTAGTCTGTAAGAAAGATTATGACTTTTTATCAGAAGACTGATTTTTCTGGAACATTACTTTCAATAAAAATTTAGTGTCTTTGCACAACATGGGTCCTGCTGAAGTCGTGCCACACACCCTACAGGCAGGGTTTTTTTTTTCTCCTGGTCAGATGCTGCCTGACCTGTCATTAACATAATAGCAGATCCATGTAATCTTGCCTGTAGCATAACATTCCTTACAGGAATACTTAATTTCCCAAAGCAGCAACGGCATTTTCATTAGTGTGACTTCTGCTGTTCACTCAAAAAGTCATCAAAGTCTAACAGCTAAGCAAGGTCAGACTGAGTGTTCTGACCAGGCTGGAAAACCCAGCCTATGCAAACACCATACCTCTCCTCAGCAGCAAAACTAGGCCAACTGTAAATTCAATGATGGTTATTATTGAAAGGTTTGCTGTTTTAATACTGGAATGTTCTAATTTCTGATGATAAAGGTCTACACAGAGCAACTACTGGAAAGGTAGAGGGTTTTTTTAACATTTCTAATGCATCTGGGACAAACCCCCACAATCTCTCAGGCAACCACATTCTTTTCTAATCCCAAAGGCATTCTACTTGCCTGGTGGACTGAAGATGATACAGAGTGTCACAAGGTATTATTTAGAAAGCAGTTTATAAAAACAACTTGGTAATACACTGAGAACAAGAGCTGTTACTCAGATCATGCTGAATTTTGGAAACCTTAGTGACCTATTCTACTATCAGAATGCACAGAGTCTAAATATCTTGGCACTTTCATTTACTAATTGCATTTTTGTCACAATTTCTCTAAAGAGTTACAGATTTCTCTAAAGAGCTACATTTTTAGATGTACTGTGTGATAATTACATTGCAAGTCTCATGCCCCTTTCATGTAAGGAAGGTCTAAAGGGGGGAAGGGGAAGAGAGCAAGGAACTGAAGGCCTTTAGACACAAGCAGATGTTTCCCTTGCAAAAAGGAGAGGTTTGATTCACCTGCTTTAACTCACTTCAGAAACTCACTTCAGTAGTACCAAAACCTTCTCCAGTATTCCTGAACAAAACACCATGTAAATTTTTTTAATGCATCACCCCTTTACTATACCACCTCGTGCTCTCACAACCACTGAGCATAACCAGTATTCAGAAAGAACAAAGACACTTTAGTTGGGCTTCTCTTTTAAATGTGAAAGTTTACATGAGAATTGGTGGGATGATTCAGAAAGAAAACATCAGTATGAATTTTGCTGTACAAGCTATTTTAAAAAGCTGCTGACCTGTAGCTTATGCACTTTCGGGTTCTGGTAGACCTCCTTTCAAGTTTCGATTTGGGCTTTTTGGAATCTTTCTTCTTTTCTTCCTGACCTTCAGGTATTTCTGGCTCCTGTTCAGATAAAACAGAAGTGTCAAAAAGCTTTATCTTCTCCCTCCCTTTGCACTCATCATGAGTAAACTCATATGACAAAGATTATTCATTCCGTCTAGAAAACTCATATGCCCAACACAGCACATTTTAACTTGTAATATAGTGACTTATTACAGCAGTTCAGGTGAATTTGCATATTTTTTCCTTACTGGCTACATACCTTTCCAAACACAGAGATTAAGGGTTCAGGCTATTGGATCATTGTGTTTATGCTGCAACACTGAGATCATGCCTCAGGTGATACTCCCAGGACTCGTAAATGTGGCAGCTGAACAAACTGTGGCCACCACCTCTACAGACTGAGCAGAGGGATACCTTTACACAGTGCAGTTTCAATAAAGTTTCATGCAGGTTAGTCTTAGGGTATTGTTTGCAAGTTATTAATTTAAAAGCAAAATAATCTGCCCCCAGGCTGCATTCTTCAAATATTTGCTCTCAGCCACAAACTCTTTTGCAAGTTTGTAAAATCTGTTATTGTTCCATCAGTTCCAAAGGAAAGCCTTGACAATTAGCTCAGACCTAGATAACTGCACAGCAAACACCAGAGTTAAATAACTGAATCCCACCTTTATAAACTACTGAATATTGGAGCACTCAATGTAAAACCCAACTGTAATGGGCAGGGAGGTGGTTCTGCAATCTCTCCCTGGGAGAGGACTCTGTGTGGCATCAGCTGGCTCTAGTAAACACCATAAAGCTCCCTTGGTTTCTCTGCTATATTCAGTCTAAAATGAAGGGTCTAGAATTATTTCTGATCTGCATATAGATTGATTTTTCATTCCAAGATGCTACTAGCACCTCTGATGCAGCACTGAGAAGCTTCTTCCCCGAGAAGTTTGGAAAATAAAACAATAATACTCCATAGACACAGCGGCTTACCTGAGGTGGAATGATGTTCTCAATACTGATACCCACGTACACCAGTCGCTCTTTTCTTGAGGAGAGAAGGAAAATGAAAATAAGCTTACAGAAAGTCTGCAGATACGTAAAATAATGCTGTAATTAGCACCATTTGAAGCTTTTACTATATCACTAGGCAGAAACATCCCAAGAGCATGTTCCGAGTGAAAAGTTATTGAAGTTGTGATTATGTGCTAATTCTCATGTGATTACATTTTCTTGAGTCTTTAATGTAAGAGATTTCCAAAGAGTTCTGACAATCAACAGTACTTGAAGATTGTGGGCACCACAGAAATTATTGAATTTGGGGTGTAAAAAGCAAGTAAAAACCAACTGAAAAATATTAATGCTGTGATGAAGATTATGTTGTCAGATCCATAACTACCACCAATCGTGAAGGCAATGAAAGATAAAATGGGAATTCAAAATCACACTGAACTGGAAAAACTACGTAAAGATAGGATGCAATCCAAAATGGATAAATGCCAGATCTTAGACCCAAGCAGGAACAACCAACTCTAGAAACACCAAATAACAAAGGGGAAAAGTAACTGCCTACAGAGCAATTCTTTGCCAGAGAAGAACAGCCTGAGCAAAGATCAGCAGAGTCAAACTGCTGCACAAAGAACTATGATGACAGATGGATGTGCGAATAGGAAAACTGCCGACAGGACACCTGAAGGACGCCTGCTGTGGCAGTCAGCCCTGTTCACACCTGGCTGGAGTTCTTAGAGCCATCTGGGCACCACACATTCCCCAAGAAAGATGTGATCCAGCTGAAGAGTTCAAAGCTAGCCAGTGGGAGTTACTGGAGGGCAGCAGACAAGTCCTGTAGAGAAGGGCTGGAAAAACAGGATGGATCAGTGTAGAGAACACTTGACCGAAGATAGGAGAGACAGAAGTACTCAAATACAGGAAACACTCTTGTAAGGAGCAGCAGGCTGTCCTCCTCGTCCACAGTGTGTTACAGGATTAAATCTACAGAAGCAAAATTCAGTTTAGACTTAGCTTCCCTCAACACAGACATCCCGCATCATGTGAATTGCCTCAGGGACAAGTCTGGCTCCTGAAGGACACAAGTCTTCTCTAAGTCCTGTTGGATCTGTCAGTTCCAACTAGAGATGGATTTCCTAACACTTCACAAACAGCACTGGATGCTGATCTTCATGGTGCTGAACTGAGCTTTCAAAAAAGCAGCATCTCAGGAAGAATTGCCAGGTACTAACACAGACCAGGGTGGGTAACCAAACTCCCATCACCATAGGTCCCTATTAGCCCTTTTCTAGGGAAACAAGGAGTAATTTAAACAAATTAAGAGCACAATGAAAGTTGGTGGCATTTACTGGTATCTGGAAGGAATCAGGATTTTTGAACTGAAGTGTCTCAATCAACCAGAACTGGACTACTGAGGTTACAGGGACTGCTTGTATGAGCATGTCACACTACACCTGAGTTACAACAGGATGCATCATGCACATAATTGCACAAATTCCCAAGACATCTATTAATTTTAGATATGTTTACTTCATTGTGTTATGTTTTGCAAATAGAAGCATCTATGTGTAAAAATTTTGTTTCCAATACTTTCATGAAGTTCTAAAGAATCTAAGTAAATTTTGAAAGTCTTCTGAGTAGCCTTCTGCACTATTACATTCTAGCATATTCTTAAATAACATGAACAAGCACAGTTCCTAAAGTAATACTTACAAAGAGTAAAAATGAATTTTAGGTTGTTTTACAGCTAAAAAGACCATGGACTTTGACAACTTGGCATCATTATGCCTACTGAAACGACTGGCTGTCTATAAGGAATTGATTTCGTATCCTAATATAAATGCTCCTTAGTGACAGATGAAAAGAAATCCTCATCCAACTGGGTACCATGAGATTGGTTGGATGACGAGGAAGAAAGCTGTGCAAAAATCACTACGCTCTTGAAAATTAATTAAAATAACATTTTAAGGCAAGGAATACAATTGCTGAAATGAGAAAGGAACTAGAAGTGCAAACATTTTAGTATTCAGCAAGCATCTTTGATGGTTTACTCAACTTCTCATTTCTTGTAATGCAAAACATCAAGAGACAGGATATGAGAAAAATTCAGCTATTTTTAAACATGATCAGCAAGGTTTTCCAGTTCTGCCGTTCTTCTCTCTGGCTTGAATATACACAGCTTAAGAAATGAGCAAATGGAACAAGGCAATCCTGCTGAGGGCAAGGTCTCGAAATGAAATGCAAAACGGTATTGAATTAATTTCTTATTCTTTGTGTGGCAGACAGGAGCTCAAGACTTTAGCCAAGAGTTTAAACATTTGAACCAAGACATCTCCAATGGCAGCAGCAGATAAGCACTGACTGGTTATAAAGTCTTCCTATGCAAACTCAAGAAAACATTTTATCTCAATTAAGCGGCTGCAAAAGCTGCTACAGGGAAGTCATGAAAGTGTGCATGAAAGCAAGTCCTCCACCTGGTTTGGCCTGGGAGAACTAGACAAGTAGTTCCTACAGGGATTTTCTGTCAAGTTTGACAGTATCTAACATGAATTAAAAGGGTGATCCTAAAAAGCTTTAATGTCCTCCAGCTGGTGGTAGAACATGATTATAGAAGTTAGTCTGTACATGAGAAACCTGAAATTCAGCCAGGTTGTTGTGGTGGCACCTTGAATTCATGAACACAAAAACGGGGGGGAAAAAGGTATGATTTCAGCCATGTATTTGTAAGTCAACGGGAAACCTGAAGGCTTCATTTAAAAAATCTGTGACATAACAGTTTGGGGATGCAAAAGCACACGGCTGAGCAGTTGAATCAGCCTCAGTCAGATTCCTGAGAGCTGGAAAGAGCACAACAATATCACTACTTCCAAACACGATAGTAACACTGCTTCAAAGAATCTAATAAGTAGACAGATCAATAACGACAGAGTTCGGTTTCTTCTCTTCACCAAAAAGACAGACACCAACCACATACTGAGTTTTCAGAAACACTGCATTCAGGTTTGTCTGTGCCCCACACAACCAACCTGCTTTAACTTATACACTGAGCTGTAACAAGGACTATCATTTCCTCTGGCATTATGATTCTTCAGCCTTTTTACCTTATTATTTGCTACAATACACCATTAAGTCAGAAGACTTCAACATTCAACTATTGTATTTTGAAGTCTGTTGTAATTCAAGCTTATTTCCAAGAAAAAACATTAAAAACTAACTAAATAAAAAACTCAATTTTATGACATACAATATAAAGCATTAGGTTCATTTGTTATGAGTATCAAATTGCAAAACAATTAAACATCTGTTTCAGACACTGAAAACTGCTACGATATCAACTGTACCCTCTCCTGTTGCTCTCAGGAGATCATGTTTTTATGCAACACTGGTGATTTCAAGAAAGCAAGACAGACTGGCAAAAGCTTGCATTCCATGTAATGTTTGCCAGCAGAATATTTACCAAAGTAGGTCCAAAAATACTGTTCATTAGTAATGAGCACTCCCACCACAAAGCAAAGCACCAGAGTTCCTGTGTGTCCCGTACTCCTGCACAGATGGAGGCTGTGTATATGCTGAGCTCACTCATAAAAATAGCTGATAGTCCCAAAGCTACAAATTCAGCAGAATTGGCAATGGATAATTTCACCACAGTTTGATCTAGATTCACTCTGAGCAGAAGTAGTGACATCAGGAACAGTTGGTACTTGATCTGTCACTATCATTGTTGCTGTTGCAACAGCAATAACAAACAGATTTGAAGAAAGCTGAAAGCAGACACAGATTGTGCTCTGATCTTCCCAGAACTGACTCGCTACATCTCAAGTAATATTACAGTCTCTGCCACAAATATAAGCCTGCACAATTACTTTCTTTAAAAGGGTCTCACCTTCTGGTGAAATTTGCCTTTCAAGATAAAATTCATGCAAAGTTTTGTTTAATAATGCATACAGATGTTATTAAATTCTGAAAAGTAATCAATACATGTCCTAAAAGGTATAAATTATGCAGACTCTGTTTCATGTCCCTCATTTTCAGGTCTGAAATCTGCCAACAGAATGTTCGAACTATTAAGGCTGTTGTTCCTAAATGCAGTAAATCTGTTTGCATTTAGCCTTTGGTAATGGCAGGGGTGGACAGCTGGTCAGAGCAGGGTGATAATAATGCTAAGGTTTTGGGTTCAATCCCTGCACGGGCCATTCACTGAAGACTTGAACTCAATGATCCTTGTGGGTCCCTTCCAACTCAGAATATTCTGTCATTCTGTGAAACTTCACTGACCCACTAGCCTACAGCAATTGCTGCATAATCTTGTACATTTGGCAGAGTTTAACAGATTCTAAAGCAACAACACTCAAATCCCACAATAATCTAGATGACTTTTGCAGTAAACTCAATACTTAACCTTGTTTACAGCAGGAAGTCTACACATGACTGACAGTATTACTAACACAAGAAGCTGAACCAGTGCTGGAAGCCCTTTAACTACTAGTATAAGAAAGTCAAATTCGTGTTCAGGCACTTTAACCATAACTTAGTACAAATGTATTTGCTTATCTTTTCCAATTATTGGACTTTTCCTCCCTTCCTGAAAGCTGTCCCAGCACTGAGCCAGCAGTAATCAGTGGCAAGTCAAAATTGGTCTTACTAATTCCCAGTCTCATCACTGCTTTTCTCCCCAGGCCCCATTTTTTTAATGCTTGCTCAGTTATTACCACCCCCTGCACAGCACTGCTGTGAGTGCACCCAAACAACAGTACCTGCGTTCTGCACGCTCCTTCTTTTTTAAGACAACATCCAGATCTTGCAATTGTTCCTCTAATTTCTCACACAGTAATTTCTAAAGGAAGGAAACACAGTATTAATTTTATTCATAACCAGCTATTTTCACATTGAACTAACATTCAGACTCTTCATTCACACTGTCTGTATCTGGACGAAGCCTTGCTACACTGGAGGCTCCTCTTCAGTGAACAAGGCTTTACAATAAAGCTTGTCTTTTTAGAACATGAATTCCACCATCAAGTCAAGGTTGGATGAGGCTTTGAGCAACCTGGTCTAGTGGAAGGCGTCCCTGCCCATGGCAAAGGAGGTTGGAACTAAATGAGTTCAGTGGACACTGCAGCAAAAAGCAGAGACACACTTTAGGATCGTTTTTTTACCAAATACTCAAGGAGCTGTATGTAAAAATGACTTTTAATGGACAAATTGTGCCTTATTCCATGTTAATGCCCTCATTATACTATTTCCAAGGATGATCTTCACCCTTTTACACATCTGTCATTTTTCATATTAAGAGTACTTTAGCAGCAATGGAACAAGGATATGGTTTAACTACAAGTGTAAAGAAAACGTTCTTACATATTCAAAATCATCACTACTTAAAAACATTCCTCAGAATACAACTAAAAATCAACACCAAATAGACTCATCTCACATCATGCCCAGTGTCACTAGCTTATTGTAGGGCAACAGCTCTTTTGGCACAGAATTTCTCTAAAACCAAGGAAGGTGTTTGGGATCAAGTAGATTATTCTGAAAATGTGTATAAATGGTTTCCCATTCATTTAACAAGAGCAGCATCACACACTTCCTGCTTATCATCCCAAGTACCAACCCTGGTTCTAACCTTGAAATAAGGGTTCATACTTGCCTATTACTTGACTAGAACTACCCTGGTTTTCCCAGCAGAGACAAACTATACCCTGAGATCCATCACTAACTGCAGCTTTCTCTAACCAGCCTCTGAGTGTCAAGACACTGAGCAACTGTCTCTGAAGAAGGAATAGCACTTTAGAAACAGCTGCTTGCTCTGGCCACTGATCCATCCCTTGCTGCCTACTGCTTCTGCCTCCAGGATGATAACTTAAATACTTCTTTTGGGAAAAATTAAGACATTGTATCTTTAATACTATACTAGTCTTGTGGTGATTTAATCAGAGATGGGAGATGATCAATGTAACTGGAGATTCCCATCTACAAATCAGCAACACACAGTCACTCATCACTAGCAGAAAAAAGAAAGAGAAAACCACATCACAAACTCAGTTTTACTAACAGACAGGAGGGAAGATCAGCAGTCCTACCATTCACCCCAGTCTATTTGTTAACAGACGAAAAAGATTATAGAAAGAACTTGTTAAAGTCCTCGCCAATCTCCACAACCACAAGCAAAGCTGCAAAGGAGAAGAGTGAAGTCACACAGGAACCATACATGCTGGCAAGGCGGGCAGAACCACTCTCCATCAGGGATGATCATCAGCGGAGGCCGAAGGCAGGCTGTGTGGTAGCCGCTGTCACAAGAGTCACACAACAAAATCTGTGCAAACAAAACATGTAATGAGTATCTTTTGGCATTCACAACATGTAACAAGCTCCAGAACTATTTCTCCAGCCAACGCAGAAGCACTATTGTGTGGATTTGTCTCAGAACTGCACACGACGATTTCCCAGATAAACAGAGGAATTCATGATGGTATCCACCACAAATAAATGAGAACCATGAGAAACAGCAAAATCTTGTTGTGCTCTGTCTGGGATTTCACTGTACTCAGTCCTCAGGGTGAGATGCAGCCACATCCAATGAAGATGACTATGCAGCTATGGCTATGTCATAAGACATTGGAAAGTAGACATCACACCGCTGGGGTTCTTTTTAATGTTGTTTCCTCTGTATTCATTGCAACTGCAGGCACAATCTCAAAGCCTCACAGAGATTGACTCTCAATGGGCTAAGGTATGTTATACCTCGTAAAACATGGTATTTTTGTTTTGGCAAACAGGAAAAATAACTTCCTTCCCTCCATATTAAAGGTAACTCATCTACTCTTGTGAGTTTACCACCTAAAATCTACTCTCTTACGTATGGCCACCCTGAAGGATGATGTGCCTTCAGGACCTTCAAAGCCAATCCACCAAATCTGATACAACAACCCACAGAAGCTTTCCCCAAAAACCTACCAGCTCAGGATGATTGGGAAGGCCACACTTCTTGCACGGCTCATCGTCATCAGCAGGTGGAGCTTCTTCTTCCTCTTCTTCCTCCTCTTCTTCCTCCTCCTCAGAGTTTTTTTCACTCTCAGAATCCTCAGTCTCTTCATTACTTGAGTATTTCCACCTGCCACGTGTCCGTGTACCCGTCCACCGAACTTTGCTTCTCTATGAGACACCATTTCAAAGAAAAAACACAGAGGAAGCTCATAGAGTTTCTTCCAAGATCTTAATAAAATATTTGTCTCCAGAGTGAAGTGATTCATTTCAGTCAGAACAGCTGCAGTAAATTCACAGCAGAGCATTTCAATGAATATATTGTCTTTCCAAAATCCTTAAAATGCAACCAGATAAAGGGAAAAAAAATTGCATCTAGGTGCAGAAAGACATTTTGAAAGATTTAAAAGTAGGAAGGCAAATTTTTCCACTTGGCCCCTTTTTTTTCTATTTTGAAAAGGCAAGCTTCATAGTGAACATGGTAAATTCCACATTTAAACTTTCTGACTTTTCCATGATAACTTGCCTCAAACCAAAGAGAATCTTTTTTTTCCTCCCACCCGCCCCCCCAGACAGTTTATGCATTTTATTTTACTTTAGAAAATGTGTTTCGGAAATTAGATCACTGCACCTTTTAAGTGCGTAACTTCTGCCTGGGTCTTCTTTCACATTTATACATTTTCATTATTTTTCGTAAGTGAAACATGATTCGGTTGGTGCTTCCTTTTTTGCTAATCAAAAGGGCATGTAGCCCTTTCTATCATATACCGTATTATGAATGAAATATCATATTTTGAATATATATATTCAAAATACCATATTTTGAATGAAAAACAGGTTTCAATTAAAATTCAGGAGTCTATTCTGAATTATTTAAACTACTTTGTGCAACTAAGATATTTTAGATTTAAAGCAACATGTCAAACAGAAGAAACTTTTGTTCCCATTGACTGACTTGTTTCTCACACCTGTCATTCTCTCACAACTCATTACCTCCACTCCCCACAGACACTGAAACAGGAAAATAACTTTTCCAGCTTTTTCAAGTCAAAACATTTTTTGAATTTTGACTAAACTACTCACAGACCTGAATAAGCCAAATAAACTAAAATGCACAAAATATTCTATTTCTCCTGCAGGATGGACTCATACCAAAGCAGTATTTGTCATATTGGCAAAATTTTGTTTCAGGTTCTTAACATCAGTTTCCATCTGTTTAGAGATTTTACTGTTCCTTAAGCTTTAGCAGCAAAGGTACTTCAAACCCATGACAGTTTAAGTTTAGGTTTAGGATTCATCATACAGCATCATAATTTCAAATCGGGTTTTTACAACACCCACCTTGAAAAAGAAAAGGAACCCCAAGATATAAAGTAAGCTATTAAAGATTCTGGTGTTCTTCATCCTGTTTAAATGACAGAAGCTTAACAGCCTCAAACGTCTTCCTCTATGATGATTATTTTAAAATCTCTCTAGAAAAGTAAACATCTTTAGATCTCTGGATCTTTCACAAATAGAGATCAAGTTAAAACAGTTAAAACACCTGTAGCAACAGTACTTCAAAATTCTAATGACTTTTAGGACTTACAATCACTCTTACTTTCATGTGTTTTCTTTTTTAATTAAAATCTTTAAATGAAAAATTTGTTTGTCATTTCTTCCTGCATATGACAGGATTTTTCAGTGTAGATGTTACCACGCATTGAAAAATCAATTGCTTGTTCATTTTATTAAGGTTATCCAACATAGCAGTATGTGAAAGAAACTTGCTAAATGAGTGAATGCTTTGGGAAAACTACATCAGTCAAAAATGGGTTGCAGTGGAAAATTAATAGGAATTTACAGGTTGATATAAAACAGTGCACTTAAAAACACAAACTCATTATTCCTCATTTGTTTTGTACTGCATATCCAGAAAAAACAGAAGATAAATTAATAAAGGGTTATTTATAAATACACAGTCAGAAGCACATCATACAAATATATGTTTAACTTTTGTGATATATTTACCTCATGAACTTTTAAAGATCTATCCTGCATAAACAGAAGTCAATCATGAAAAAAATGCTATCACCCACATTAAAATGTGTATTCCATATGTGAGAAAAACTAAATTATATCATGAATTCACCACAATACCTTTAGCTTCACCTAGAAACAGAAGTCATAATATTTTTATTCTTCACCATTTGTTGGTTCCTTTTTAGCTCATGACCATCGTGACCAACCAGACACCAACAAGTATCCATCTAGTAAATCCAGAGGGGTTACAAGCCTCCATTCAGCCACACAGCCAGACAGACTCATATTTGATCATGTCATTTTTTAGAAGAATTCACATAGGTTGATCTGGTCTACTTAGGTTGGTTTAAGTGACAGATTTTATAAACTGTCAAAGTTTATAAAAAGTCAACCGATATTAGCACTCTCCTAGGGGGTGTTTTTAAATTGGTTGAGTCCACTAACTGGATTGCAAAGCTACTTTCTTGCAAAAGCTGACCAAAGGAACATAATCCTCAGTATTCCTATGTAAGGGTATATTCTCCTTATAAATAAGATTCCGGGTTTTCTTTACTCACAGGTAATAAAACTGTATTTACCTTGTTAACTTTAGAATTTGTCTCCTTCTCTTGTTTTTTTGCATCTTCTTTTCGTTCTGGTTTTTGTGCTGCTGCAGGTTTCTCCTCTTCCTCTTCAGGTCGCTTCTTCTCAGGCTTCTGATCCCGAGTCTCCACAACTTTCGGAGTAGGCTTGGATATTCTTGGTGACCGCCTCAATGTGCGGCCAATGCTGACCTCTTCTGGTGGTGTTTCTGTCTTTCTCTTCCGACTAGAGATCCTGATTGTTAATTTAATTCCTTCTTTCTGTCTTTCAGAAGTTATTTCTTTATTCTCTGTTGCACAGGTTTCTTCTTCAGAAACTAGTTTATATTTAAATTTGCTTTTAGGTACTGGAGATTCCTTTTTACTCTCTGAGGAGTCCTCTAGATAAGATGCATGGGCATCTTCTAATCTATCTGGCTCTGTTTTGGCAGCTTCTGGCCCTTCCTCTTGTTTTTCAGGGCTGGATTTTTCTTCTACTTTGCTCTCCTCAGGTAGAGCTGTTTTACTATCGGAGTCCTCCTTTTCCGAAACAGGTTTCTCTACTGTAACAGGAGAAGTGGATGCAGGAGGTATCTCGGCAGCTTTTGGAGAGTTGTTTTTCTCCTCAGGCTCATCTTTACTTTTCAAAGTCTCTTCATCAGCCAGTGCAAGCTTAGGCAGTTCTGCAGGAGCAGACGCATTTGGGAACATCTCCAGCTTCTCTGAACATTCTTTGGGTGGTGGCAGGCTGTCATTTTTGAGATCAGTGGCTTGCTTCTCTTCAGTTGTTTTGGCACAGTCTTCAGAGCTTGAAGACTCTTCTGCTACCGTCTCAGTAGCTGTGCTGTCAAGGGACTCTTTTTCCACAGGACTAGATTCCTCCTTTGAAGGCACTTTCTGATTAGAAACCTCAGAGACCACAGCCCCGATCTCTTTCAGCACAGTTACTGCATTTTTCTCAATCTCACATGTCTTTATAATTTTACTAACAGAATTTAGGGAGTCTGATACTTTTTCCCCACTTTTTCCATTTTTCTCTTTTAATGAGGTGCTGTCTTCCATTGCATTAGCAGAGTGTTCTGACTTACTATTTTGTATGACACTCGGGGTTATTTTTTCACAGCTAACCTCTCCATTTACTAGCACTTTCCCATCAGGACATAAAGCAGTAATTGTAGGGACTCTCTTAAAAGCTTCTTCTTCTGGTTTCCCTTCTTCCTTCAAGACATCCTTTGTTGGAGTAACACATTTACACAGGGGCCCTTTTATTGGACTGTCATAGTCATCTGTCAGTTTGATCTCTCGCTTTTTAAGCGGTATTTTTGCCTGTTGGTCATTTTTAAGTTTTTCACTTTCTTCCACAGATTTCTCCACAATTTCTTGTGGAGTTTTGACATTAACACAAAATTCTAACCTCTCTGGCTCATGAACTGCTATCTTGTCCACACAACAGCTTTTTACTTCTTTTAGGTCTTTGGGTTCTGTTTTGTTTTCCTTCGCCTCTACTTTAACAGGCTTGACATTTTCCTTAAAGGAGTCACTTTCTTCCTTGACGGTTTGCTTTTCTTCATTGTGTTCTGAAGGTTTCTCTAATTTCACTATTACTGGTAATTTTATAATTTCTTTTTCTTCCACTTTCTCAATTTTAAGCGTATTTTCATCTTCTTTGACCACAGGAGGAGGAAGGCTTTCTGATTCCACTGACTGTTCCTCCACCTCCTCTTTTTCTTCTTTGATTTTCAATTGATTTTCTGTTGACAGAGAAAAACAGCTATGAAACAACCAAGAGACCTACAGGATTACAAAGAACTCCATCAAAACAGAGGCATACCTAAAAAACCGAACAGCCCAAGTCTCACACAAAAGACTCTTCTCTCACTGAATTAGCAGAAATCTGGCTTGTCTAACATTGTCATTAAATAAGTGGACTGACAATTTTTAGCTATAGAACCACTGTTCAGTTTAATTATATACCAAGATAAACCTAAATTTCAGAAGCCAGCAGCAGAACTCTAGATTTATACTTCTTTCAACAGACATCTCAGTCCCTTCTTCAGTATTACCACAATACTTTCAGAGGATACACAAAACCTAGGCAGAGGCATGAAATCTCGCTTGAGTCTCTGGACTATTTCAGAAAACAGAACACAGTGTAAGATTCCATGGCCTTCAAGGGAAATTTCTCAGAGAAATGAGTCCCCTGTTTGTACATGTTTTTATTTCAAGATATACTTAATTACTGTATTTCAACAGTTCAGAGAAAAGACATTCAGCATTATGGCTTACGGCAAAATTCATCCAGGTTCTCCAGGCATTTCCTACATGCAGACAATACTCTACACTCACTTCATCTGCTGTTTTTAAAACAAGCAATGAATAGTAACATACCCCAGAAAAACCTGCAGACCTTAAATATTATTCCACTTTGCTAACTCAGCTTTAGATCATTAGGGCTTGAAGTACAGTTCCAGCATTCAGAATAAACCATACCATTTATGAACCATTTTGTCACTATGCACTTAAACTTCTTATTTTATTTTTACCGCAGCCTCTTGATATCTCAGGTTTTTGTATTTTACCAACCGTTTTGTGTCAGCCAGAAACAGAACTAATTAGAAAAATCAAATACAATAGCACTGTATATTCCAGAACAGCAGCTCCTACCACCCGGAAGATGCTTTTGCAAGCATGCCACAACTGCAAACAAAAAGATGATTTTTTTTTTCCTTCCACCTCACCCCTCTCCATCTAAGCTAGTGTAGGTTTTTTGCATGATGAGAGCTTCCAAAAGTGGTTAGAAATATACAGGGGAAAAGACACGACAGCTAACAATTACATCAAAGAAATCAAGCGTTTTAGAAAAGAAGAGTGAGGAGGAATTCACAGATCTTGTATTTTCAAATACAAGGCATGTATCCATACAAATCTCAGTATCAGTACAGTAAAGATGCATCTCTAAGACTCCAGAAGTGGTAAGGTACCTTAGAGATGCATATTTTGAAGGCTCAAGGCTGGTTTTTCCCCCTTCATGGGAGTCATCCCCACTCAGAGCCCTTGTAATTACCTCTGCAAAGATATCTGTCTGTAACAGTGAGAATGAGGTATTTTCTCTGTGTCCAAATTCTTCCACTTTCCCTTCTTTTCTGTCTGTCTAAACTTTGTTCAACCATTTCTTCCCTTCACCTACTGCTTTCTCCCAAATTTCATTAAGGATCAACAGAATCCCAAAACCTCTCCATATCAAAAATCAGCAGATGTTCTGTAGTTTAACTCCCTGAACTTATCACAAAACATTTCACATATACACAAAATGACTTCGTCAATGCACAAGCTCTCCTAATGCTACTTGAGTCAATCAATCAGGTCAGTAGAAAACATGTAAGCATTGGGTCAGTTTGCCATATATTTGTATGAACTAATTTAATGATATGTGGAAAATGGCCAAAGCAAACAGGTATCAGGTCTTTCAGTATGTTTCCCCTGCATCTTAGTAGGGCTTTCAGTGCCATCCCTGGACTACAAAGACAAAATACTACAGCTTTTCAACCGAAAGGCTCTAAGGGGTGTTCTGTGAACACACTGACAGCACTCAAATCACTGCAAATGTCAATAATTTCATTATTTACTACACACATGGGACATGGACTTGTAGGAGTGAGGCCATGAAGATGCTCAGAGGGCTGGAGCACCTCTGCTATGGAGACAGGCTGAGAGACAGGTTGTTCAGCCTGGAGAAGGATCTGGAAAGACCTTATAGCATCTCCCAGTACTTAAAGGGGTCTTATAAGACTTTTGACAAGGGCATGGAGTGACAGGACAAGGGGGAAGGGCTTTAAACTAAGAGAAGGGAGATTTGGATTAGATATTAGGAAGAAATTCTTCACTGTGAGGGTGGTGAGGCACTGGCACACGTTGCCCAGCAAAGTTGTGGCTGCCCTATCCCTGGAAGTGTTCAAGGTCAGTCTGGATGGGGCTCTGAGCAACCTGATCTAGTTGAAGATGTCTCTGCTCATTGCAGTGAGGTTGGACTAGATGGCCTTTAAAGGTCCCTTCCAACCCAAACTATTCTATGATTCTGCAACTACTGCCTAGAGATGATTTTACACCAGTACACAGCCTAATGCAAGTACTGAGCCAGGTGAGTGTGCCACAGGATTTGGGGAATTATCTACAGTAGGGACATTCATTAAAACGTTTTCAAATGGCTGCTCCTGAATTCAACGTAAAGCAAAATCGTATCTGAAGAAGAGGTCTCAGTCACATGATTTAAGTTGACTTGACTGAGACAACAGCATGATCAGTACACGGAATTAATTCTGCAGTGTTGGTAACTATGCAGGTTGTGTTGGCACTTATGTGCAGAGTTAGATACTGGAAATGCCTTAGACTGAAAGATAATTCTGCTGTTGTTTGTCACAATTTACTGCCATTACTACAATCATCTCTTAGCACTTCCACAACAACTCCAATTTTATCTAAATGTTTATTTATTTCTTCTGTTCTACACTGCTTGTTGCAAAGAAGAATAGAATAGCAAGTCCTTCTCTCTAATACTCAAAACCAAGACAGGCCTTGGCTAATTCCATATATCCAATTAACTTCTACACATTTGCAGAAGCATCTATTAACACACTGAAATACTCATATCTTGTTTTGGATTGTAAAAATATTTTCCTGTATTTTAATAAAATAATAAGACCAGGTAGTAAAACTGGGGTAACATTACTCGGGATACCAAGCTTCTAGTTCTTAATGACCTGAAAGATGATCAGATTCTTAAAAAGTAAAATACTTCAGGCTGACTGGTACTTAGCAAAACCAATGCAAAAACCAACGGGTCAGGCGAGTTACTAAATACATGCAATGACGTGATAATAAGGAAGGAAAAAGGTTCTTGGCTTTGATCTTGGAGATCTTTTCCAACCTAAATAATTCTGTGATTTTAATAACAACAATATAGTGGAGGCAGATAAGGACAGCCTCATTTCTATAATGTTTTAGCATTTTAAATTGTTTTAACTTAAGCTCATGTCTTCTTGAAACATCACGTCAACTCTGAAATGTTTGAGGAAATAACCTATATTTTTCTGATTCTAACTCAAAAGCAAGAATAAACACCACACCCAATACTGTCTTGATTTCAATCATGGCATTGCACAAGCAGATTTTTTTTGTTTTTCACATTTTAATGTTGCTAAAACAGGAGAAGTCTGGCAGCAGCTCAATGCCCCACAAAAACATATAATAATGAGCATTTACAATATTATACAAAATGTACAGCAAAAAGAGTTACTGAGAAAACATTTTTTACACAGCTCTCTTCCTATAAATAAATGTTTGAGATTAAATATGTACTGAAAAACCCTCAAATATATTTATAATTTCAAAGTATTCAATATTTACTTGATCTACTTTTTTTAAGTCCTAGTCTAACACAGTAACTTTTTGTGAAGCTGAAAATTCTAATATTGCCACAGTAAAACACTTAAAGTTTGAGAAAAGAAGGCAGAAAACCTTGTGTGGCTGCTTCTTCACCCTTTTTGGTGTCTTCATCTTCTATGCCTGGACTTTCACGTGATGAATTCTCCTGCTGAGAATTGTTGTTTTTCAACAGAGCAGGATCAATTTGTGCTTTCAAGAGCTCAAGGGTCTCAGCAAGCTCATTGCGGTTTCTAGAAGAGAAAAACACACTGTCTGATAAGCAATTTTCTTACCCCAAAGGGATTAATAAAAAATAAACACTATCTGCTTAAACGAATTACCCTGAAAACCTCATAGAGTTATACAGTGAAAACACAAGCACAGCAAAATGCTTGTCCCACCAGTGCTGCAACTTTGCAGTTAGAAACCTTCCAATTTATCCATACCAAAATAAAATTATGCTTTTGGAAGTTATCTATCTTAATTCCCGTTGGGTCTGAAGCCAAGCTGCTACTATTGTTCTGTTATTTATTATCCTCTCGTTAACCATCACTGATTATTCTTTACCATTTCTTTTTTTCTCTCAGCAAAGAACAAGCTACAGCTCTCTGCTCATGCACCGAAGAAGCAATCATATCATTTGAGTGAAATTTGCAAAAGCAACCAGCAAAATAATTTAGATACTTTTTGCAAGTGCCCATCCTAAGCACATGCAAAAAACAACACCAAGTTGTCTACAAAACTCCATCAACTCAAGTTATGACAGCAAAAAAATGTTGGTGCATATCTGTATGAGCGTGAATCTCAGTGCACTGTAACTCCGTATTTAAATTGCACATCCAACTATTAAAAAACCACCTTAACTTATAATGAATTTGAGCCGTGATTGAACAGAGTCATTGTTTTCTTAATGGACTAGAATAATAAGGCTCTCACATCTGTTTTTCAAAGTCAGTGTTTAGCAATTTGTTTTCCCCAGGTTTAGAGAAAGAAAGGAAGCCTGCAACAATCGCAATACGTGGAGTCTCACAAGTTTTAAAACCATTTCAGATTTCTTAGTGCATTACTGTGGTTTTCTGCTGTGAGTGTGCAGTGTTAGAACCTTCCCAGCAGAACCCTGGTTTCTTCTTCTTTTGGCAATGGATTTTGGAACCTATAATGCATGGAAGAGATGGATGATGCATGTTTCAGCTCTTGATCTGTTTGTTTGGGTACATTTACTTTATTCCCCCACAACAGCTGTCTACATGTAACTCATAGTAATGCTTACCATTTTATGGCCTGTTGATAGTGGTTTAAACTTTTCTGTATGACTCCCTCGGTTGCTGAAGTTATGGCAGTGTCAATAACCTGCAGATGGTTTGGGTTGGAAGGCACCTTCAAAAGACCATCTAGTTCCAACTTCCCTGCCATGGGCAGGGACATCTTCTACAAGATCAAGTTGCTGAAAGCCCTTTCAAATCTGGCCTTGAACACTTCCCGGAAAGGGGCAGCCACAGCTTCTCTCAGCAACCTGTGCTACTGCCTTACCACTCTCACAGAGAAGAATTTTTCCGTAATATCAAATCTAAACCTGCCCTCTGTCAGTTTGAAGCCATTTCCCCTTGTCCTGTCACTACATGCTTCTGTAACAAATCCCTCTCTCCTTTTCCTGAGCCCCTTTAGGTACTAGAAAGGGCTCTGAGTTCTCCCTGGATCCTTTTCTTCTCCTGGCTGGACAATCCCAAGTCTCTCAGCCTGTCTTCATAGGAGAGGAGCTCCAGCCCTCTGAGCATCTCCTTGGCCTCCTCTGGATTCCTTCCAGCAGGAGTAATGGCAATATAATTTCCCCAAGAACAAATCTGTCCACTTGTAACTTTTCTAACAAAAGGAAGTTAAAGAAGCATGAGTGTTCTACTTTCTAAGGCATTTAGCTGGCCAGTAAGCAGTATGGAGCCATCATCATCAAGACAGTCTCCTCTTGCTACCCTTTCTATATATTCATTGCAGCTTGAACAAGCAGGAAACAAATTACATGATGGCTGTTACTGACAAATCCATGAGTTATTTCTGTACATGATTTTTCACTAGAACATATATGTCAGTGCAGAAAATCCCACTGTCATGAATCCTACTGTGTGAGAAATGAAAACTTACTGAAATACATTTCTGATCCCCAATCACAAATAGCTAAAAATCCTACAAAATAAAAAGAAGGAATACCTAACAATGCACTTCCACGTGGATCCATCCTGGTCATCCTGTTCTTCTATGTACATCCTGACGTTATGCTCTTGATCCAGCTGATACCAGTACATGAGGCCATCCTTGTCCCGACCAATGGGCTGCAGACGCATGGCGTCAGCATCCTCCTCATTAATGATATTCTTGAACTTTAGATTGTCATCAAACTGACATTCGCAGAGATACTGAAAAAGTAGAAAGACTACTAAGATATCAAAAATATAAACAGAAAGAAGAAAATCAGCTCATTTCATTTCAGTGTAATTTGCAGCTTCTTTTTGGGCCCCTCTCTGTTGGATCTGTGTGTCAGCTTAGCTATCAGTTTTTTCCAGACCATGTTGTTTTTAAACAAGATACAAGGTTTTGGTTTGGTTTTGGGTTTTTTTAACCTGGCTAGCTTAGAAAGCTTGTTCTAAATTTTTATTACATAGTAAAACTGATCTCATTCTACAGTAGAACCACACGTAACTTGAAACCAACCGTGACCATTTTGTCAAGACCAGAAAAGATGAAGTCCCATTTTGCCTCTGGAATTCAGCAAGGTAACAACACATTTAAAAGTGTGTATTCCACCGGCAAAGAGTTCTTGACAAAACAGTAAGCGCAAGACTATTGTCAAACAAAGTGTGAAAAATATGCAAACAAAGCGTTACATGCAGTTTGGATCCACGTCTGTTCCAAGATCAGATCTATATTTAATAGATGCACTTATGGTTCCATCAAGCTAAATTTGCAAGACCTAAAGCGAGCGAGGAAGCAGTAATTTAGAACCTTAGCTGACAAATGTGTACCTTCAGAATCCCCAGTTTGCATTCAACACTCATTTCTAGGTATCCTTTTTTTTCCATCTCCCAAGCCCAAGTGCTGTTGAATTCTTGACATATCTGTTACAAACAAAATAAGCAGATTTCTAAGGTTAGGAGAAAAAAGCAACTTTAAACTTTTTTATTAGTAATACCTTACTACAGTAATTAATTATACATTATCTCTTTGGGATTGCAGTCAGAAAGCCTTACACAAAAATAAAAAGTAAAACTGAGGCACGTTAGCAAACGTTGAATTTTCATGGAAGAGCAGATCATCGAAGCCCTGATCACCACCACGTTCTCTAAACATCCTGAATTAGGTAGCGCGACTCTGGAACGGGAAGGTATTACTGTGTTGTGCACATATTTTCCTATTTCTGTGTATTTAGACTACAAATTCTCTCAAGCAGACATGTTTTCCTATTCTATCTCCTTACAACACTTAGCACGTAAGTTGCCAGGGTCTCTTGGGGCCTCCTAAGTCCTTCAACTGTACTGCAGATAACAAATGCAACTGCTACTCACTCCACACTGTGGAATTATTATTCTTTACAAAATATCTTGGATTTCAAGCTGCTTGATAAATATTTTAAAATATCATAAGTATAACAAATTTCAATTTATTTAAAGCAAATAAATTCAACCACCCCAATACGGGGGAAAAAACCTAACACCAGAAAAAGCAGCAGTAGAGGAGAAATAGATTGAATCAGCATGAGCTCCAATAATAAAGGTGAAGAAGAAATTCCCTCTCCTCCTAAACAACTCAGATGTGCTTAAGACAACTCTCATAAACAGAGACAAGCTGCTCATCAGTTGAGGACACATGGTGGGATCTCCAGTCAGTGGGGCTATTCCAGTGGAAATATCCATGAGGAGGCAAAAGCTGATCACAGCTACACCTCCATTTGGGATTATTTTGAAGTGCCACTGCTGAATCACAACTGTTAAATCAGTGCATGAGGTGCTGCTGCCCCTCAGTCTGCAAGGCTGGACTCAATCAAAACAGTGTAGTCTCTTACGTGTAATAATAATTTGTAATCAACAAATTATTATTACACATAAGATACAGTTACCAAGCTACTTAAAACCTGTCAATCACATCTGAAAGCAACCTTCTCTGGAAAGAGCAGCAAAAATAATCCTAAATTTCACCCACCAGAAGTACAGATCAACTGATTCATAATGTAAAACTCTACCCGGGCTCCAACCAAGCAATGGGGCAACTACCCCTCCACTGTCCCCACAGCCACACTACCAACTTTCCACTATCCCTACTACTGACACCATTTCTCAGGTGGCACAAGGGTAAGCATGCAGTTAGGTCAGCTCAGCCACACCATAAATCATACTCTGACTTTAAGCTGTGACCTACAGAGAACAGTGAAGAGCACTCTGGTCACAAGGGATCCTGCTGAAGAGCAGTTTTTCCTGCTCTGAGGTTAAGGAATATTACACAAGGACTTCTCTGATGCCAAGCCAAAGCTCAGAGCAGGAGACAATCGCTGCTCACTCACAAAATGAGGCTACTGCACTTTCTCTCTCCTTTTCAACTATGTAACGTGAAGAACACTGGAAAACTGTATATCAAAACTCTTGCTCAGGGCATATGCCAGTTGCTGTTCATTACTTACTCATTAAGTATGAGAGCAATAATGAGAAGCTTCATGTGCTACGGAAGTGTGTGACTGTCAAAGCAAAAGCTTTGAGACATGAGAGCTGATGAAGCATCTGTTCAAACTGAAAAGACTACATTTTGACAATTAAAAACCAGATAATTGTGCTTTCTCCTGACAAGTACTGTCACAACCCTGAAGTACAGATCTCACTGATCCAGGCTCTGCTGAAATCTTAGTCTCTGCCTTCACAGAGGATGCTTCACGCTGATCAAAAAGCTGCTGCTTGCAAGAACTGCTGGCTTCTGCATGCTAAGAGTGGTCAGCACCCTCCCATCCTGCAAGAAATGCTGAAACATCTCTTTCAAATAATTCCAAAGCAGCTATGATGGCATCCAACACTATTACCATGTTCCAAATGTTCGTTTTAAACAAGGAAAACATGAAGGTGAAAGACACAGCAGAGGAGTCTCCTTGGGTGGGACTACAGACACCTGAATTGTAACAATCAAAAAAGACAAATGCATTCAGAATGCGCTGATTTTGGGCTGAAGGTTTCAGATGGGCCAGTGCAGAGAAATCTTCTCTGTATAAAAATGTAAGTTATGTTTGACAATAATCAAGTAAAACACTTTGTCAGGAGACAGCACAATGTGACTTAACTACATGTTTCTCAAAACCAGCTAAGCTGGACAGTTCCTCAGTTGTTGGAATGTTTAGGATCAGGCATTTATGGCTGATTATGTCAGCCATATATGACCACAGGACATTCCTTGTGCAGAGGAGGAAAGTCAGACTCACAGAGACCTACAGCCATTTTCTTCCATAAAAGAAGATGTACCAGTGCATCTTCACCAGTGCACATGCTGGTGATCCAGCTTGGGTGGTTCACCACCAGAAGAGGGAAGGGAAAGAACTCTCAACTACCATGTTCACTTCCTATCCCAAAATATATCCGTCAAAATACCAGCCACAGCTTAGAGACAATTTTTAAGATACTCTTTATAAACACAACATTCAAGTCAAGTATATTTTATATTTAGTTGGTATATAAACAAAATACAGTAATGCATACATGCATAAATATTAAGAGCATGTAAGTCTGAATGTCCTCCACTAAAGTTTCCCCCTATGTAAGAACATCTAGAATATATCAAACCCCGTTTTATCAAAGCAACACATCAGTAGTTTCTAACAAAGGAAAAACAGGTCAACTTTGCCTCTTAGAGTGTCATCAGTGATATGTGGAACAATATTGCAGGCATCAAGGAAGAATGCTCCCAGTAGTTCCACACCTTTTCAGTTTTTCCTGGCTTTTGTGGCATTTCCCAATACTCTTCCTTGCTTTTCTAAATTAATCATACTCCTTTGAAATGGGGACAATATTAGCATACCTTTCTAATTAGTTATATTCAAATTCCTTTGTTCTTCAAGGTTCCTTTGAACCACTGGCCACAATAAGCTTCAAGTTAGCTCTGGAGACTGTTAAATGAAGTAGAATTTATTAACACTTACTCGGTCTTAACAGGGGTGTGAGGGAGGGTTTCCTTACTGCTCCCTGAAGAAGAATTTCCAAACTACTCCCTCAAACTTGTTTTATCGCCCTGCTTTCTGCTTACCACACAACTGGTAAGTGGCTCCAGTGGGGTACACAAGTTCACGAGTCAGAGGTGGGTTTTCTCAGTTTGCTGCAATGGTTTTTGGGTTTATTAAGGAATTTAACACAATTCAGTAACCACAGTACTTGGTAATACACAAAGTACACACAAGTTACATAAATTATTACATTGCTATTTTTAAAAATTATCGCCAATACTTTACAATTGGTTAAGGGGTTAGGATTAAGAAAGGCCCTCCAGCAGGTTATTCCCCAACACATTCCCAGCCCTAAAAACATCATCATCTTAAAGTGTACACAAACCTCAAGACAAATTCATATCTTTGTAAAACTTATAGATGGCACTTAAGGGGGAGAACTGTAGCTGGATTTGCCAAGTGCCATTATTTGTACGGTTGCTATTACCATGATGCTGTATTTCTAAGCAAGATGTGATCATGGCTGTACAGACAATAGCAAGATTACAATTCTGTGGATTAAAAGACACATGGACCATATCCAGAGGGGAAATGGTAACCTATTAATTTTGACTATCTATATATTTTTTTTTGAAGCAGTGTAAATTCTTTAAACTGGAAACTATTTGCATGTAAAGTGTCAACAAAGACACAGCTGCAATTAAAATACCAAGACAGAATTATGTAAAACAGTGGGATGCTCTATTTTTACTGATGCATAACTACACTTTCATCTTAGCTGTGCCATTCTGAGCATGCAGATATAAATCACTGCAATACTTTCTTATATTATTAACACATGCTACAACACCTCTGTATGGTTTCTATATGAGTATTAGCCAAATCACAGTAATTACATCATATCTGGACAAGCGATACACAAATGAATTGTTACTGTATAAATCTCTGCTCAATTTAACCCATTTGCAGGCTACTATATCTTCTTTATTTAGAGTCTTAATACTCAAGAAAGTATTTTCCTACCAATTATGAAGGTGGACACTCTTTCACATGCAGAAGATGGTGCCTATTTTCAGAGACTTTTTTCCACAAGCCTAGGCAGACTGCAAGTTAAGCTGGGATCTGATGCACGCATGTCGATGCTGGCACAGCCCAAGGCTCCTATAACTCATACCAGGGATTGCTCACACAACTGTTCATCACAACCATATTCCAGCATTGCAGAATAATACAACATGCATAGTGTACCTTGATCAAGTATTTTTCCCATCTGTCTGCTGTGACAGATTTCCCAATTTTTCTCATCAGTTTCAAGTGAAGCTCCACCAATTCTTTTGGGACTGCAGTATTAAGAGAGAGAAAAAGAAAAATAAAAAAAGAAGTCGTTAAGTCTGGTGCAAATATTCTTCAATGCTAAACACTGATTACACTGAAACACTGTGACAAATTAAGATATTTTAATAAAACAGAAACTTCAAGCCTGCTGAAGAGCCACCCTGCAACTGAGAGATGTAGGAAGGTTAATTTAATCATGAGTCTTTTTGTTTAGATTTACATTTAGGATAATCATCACCCTTCAATTCAAGGATACAGACCTCAGCGATAAACATGTGAAAATTCTGGCAGTGTTAAAACCACAACTGGACAGGAACTGCTCCAGTTAAACACCTACAAAAATAATACTGCAAGTAGCACACCTGCAGCTGCCTCCAGAAACCCCAAAGCCATATTCTGCACCGTGCCTGGAATATCACTGGATCCAAACTACTTTTTGCCAGGTGCATGGTATGGAAGAAATGTTTGTGAAACTCTGTTCTCACAGATGTAGCTTTGCTATATGCTTACTCTCTCTCATACTGGAGGGACAGAGAGGTACTCAAGATACGGGGCTTGAGGAATGGAGGCCAGAAGTGCTGCTGAGCACAGTTGCACCAGTGCTGTCACAAAATCAAAGTTTTCCAACCAAATTTATGTATCTCTTAGTGTACAACTTCTCAGAAACAACTCCAACAGCTTGTCTCAGCTCACATCTGTGATTTATAAATCAATTTGGCACCACCAAGTGGCAAATTTGCAGAACATTGATTTTATAAGTTACTAAGTAGCATAACTTCTAAAAAATATGTAATTGATAATTATTACTGCAATTCTACATGCCCAGTGACAGCAGCTTTCTCATCTGTAATTTGCTGAGAAAAACTTCAAAAATTAACTTTCAAAGTATTTTTATTTGTCACCTCTTTGCATACAATTTTATGTTCTAAAAGCATTTTCAGTACTCTATGCATAGACACGTTGAAAGCTTTAAACCCAAGAATTTTTATTCTCACAATTTATGATTATGATTTTTCTGCTGGTCCAGTAGCATTATTTGACACAGGATAAACAGCTAGGACATCAAATGTGTTTGTTCTAAACTAGATATCACTGAGATGTTCTTTCTTTCACTCATTTACACAACATTACCTGCGTGAATCTTTTCAATACCTAACTTGAATTCACCCAACCTTTGTCTTTCAATGAAATGCCTCTATTTTCAGGTGGACATACTGAGTTGCTAAAAAATCAGTTTGATGAAAATGCTTGTGTTGGTTCAGAAATAAAAAAATCTCATACACAAACTCCTTCAACAAATAAATATAGAAAGAAACAATCTGGTACCCTCAAAGAGACCTCTTTTCAGTGTAGATAATCCATAAGCAGAAAGTCCTGACTTGTTCTCTTTCATTCCATTTGCATATAATATTTCCATTACCATTACATATTGAAGACACCTATTACATCTCCTTGCTTTTCCTGAAAACTGATGCTTTTCTGATGATTTTGAACTAACACCTATTTTAAAAGGAACAAGATCAAAGGTCTTAAGACCAATAAGTGCCAAGGGCCTGGCACGAACAAAATTAAGCACAAAGCACTTTATACACATAAGCAATTCTATCTATGTTAAGTCATACAATTAAACCTCTGCTTGTGTTTGTGTGACATGGAACTGAGCCAGAGTATTCAAAATCTTGCTGAATCAAAGTTCTTGTTCAGCATCTTTGTTTGTTTGTTTGCTTTTATTCGGACCTCTTTTTATGGGCACCTACTGATGGGAATCCTAGTTTAAAGAAGCTCAGGTGATTTGTTTCAAATAATCAAATTCCCAGTCACCACAAAAATCTCTGCTAGAACTTTAGTGTAGAAAAAATGGAGAACACGAAAAATTTTAAAAATTGGAGTAATACGCATGCCCTTGGGGCAGCACTTCCTGTGAGTTGTGTTAGTACCTACAGAAACCCCACTTTTCTCAGTTTCAGCATTTCAGCTCTTGTATTTCTAGGACCTTCATGATGTACCAATGCGATTACTTTTACAAACTTCACAAAACACTTCATATCCATTCTCTGGTTACTACCCTTTCAAGATGCTTTTCATGTATCACTCAATATTAATAACCGGATTTCTAGGCTGCCTTTTCGCCTAGAGGAATCACACAGTATTCTCCTGGTGTAATGAAGGAGGCAGGAGATTTGGACAAGAAAACTGATGTCTAGTTTGCTCTCTAGAGAGCATGTGAAGTGCAGCCTGACCAGCCAGGTGCCCGAACAACCACAGAAGCAGAAGCCTACAGGACTGAGAAACAAACTCTGTGTTAAATCCAAAGTAACTGTAAATAATACAGGGATCAGGACGTATACCTGACTCGTCCAAAAACATCAGGTAAGGGAGATGGCCTAGGAAGGATAAAGAGTGGTGGCAAATCTCTCCTTTCCCAGACCGCTACCCGGCAAGAAGTGCACTAGTAAACACAACTAACATTTCAATCCTCTCAGAAATGCATTGAACCTGCATAACTTTAAATTAACTTACTTTTGTTCAGACTATAGAGACAATTCCTAACAGGAGTTCATTGAATTGAGACATCAATAAGGATCACTTTTACAACACTGTTCTAGCCTACATGTAACACACCAAAGAGAGTGAACATAACATAATTATTTTGGGTTGTGTTGCTGGCTGGTTTCAGCAAATAACAACAGTAGACTACCATCTCCTTTGCCAAATATCATCTGCATTCACAGGGGACCTGCATCACTCATTTCAGGAACTCGTAGAAGAATGTTCTGCATTTGTAAAAATTTCACATATGGGAAGGAACAATACATAGCATCCTTCTTGCATAATTGCCATTGTGTGTGTGTAAGGTTCTGGTCAAAAAAGTGCGATGGAACACATTAAAAAACCCCTCTAAATCTGAATTATATTCTCAAACTTTTATGAAACTTTGATCTCTCTGGAAAGTAATACAGGAGTTCTCTAAAAGCTTCACAGGATATACTTAAGCAGTGGAGAAAACACCAGGACTGTGCACAGGACTAAGAGAATTTGTACAGCACTACTGTAAAAGAAGAACTAGTTCAAAGAATTGGCTATAATTAAAGCACGGTGCATTCTGGTAGATATTCAAAAATACGTACTTCTCATAGAAAGAAGTCATAAGCCAGGAAGAATGAATCACTATAAACAATTATAAGGCTTCTGGTGGAGTTCAGCCCATTTGTTAAGTCCTACACTTCCCTGGAGGGCAGGCTGTCATCTGGGCCTCACACAATATCCTTTGAACACTATTCTCTCTACTCCAGCATTTCAGGGAGCATCCTATGCATCAGTCACACATCTAATAAATTCAGGAAGAACAGAATAATTGAAATGGAAAACATACAAACATGTGAAAACCCCATCATCTGGCTAGAAAAGCTGTCACTTTCAAACCTACACAACCACAGATTAAAGACAACTTCTCATGTAACCATAACCTCATTTCACTCCTATTTATTTTCCCTGCCAAAATGAAAATGCTCACAACTCACCTAAAAAAAACTGAAATAGTGGATGAAAACAGAAAACATGATGAAGTCCTGAGTCCAGAGGAAGAATGGGGGAATCTGTTATTTTGAAAATCATTATAAATAAAAAACCTTGGTATCAGAGCAGATCTGGAGTGCTGGACACAGAGAGCAGGATCAGAACCATGATGTACACAGAGCATCTGTTACTGATGTGGATTGCAAAGGCTATGCCTCCTGTCCTCCTTCAGGGACCCGGGAAGAGAACACTGAACTCTTAGTGCTGGGGGAACCTGGGCTGAAGGGAACAAAAAGTAAAACTGTGGGATGCAAAGGCTGCTGGCAGTTTTCATGCTTCACGAACACAAACAGGTCTTCCCAGTTACACTAGTAAACCATTTTCCCTGCTAACTTGTTTTGGCAAGTGGAGGAAATAAAATGACTCATAAGACATACATGGCAAATATTTCCATTAACTGTACATGTTCTTTTTCATCTTTCTGCCTTGACCAAAATTACCTCTGCATGTTATAACTGCACTGTCAAATAACACCACACTGAGCAAGAGGACGGCCGAGATTGATGAGATCATTAATGATCTCCCACCTCCCCTTCTTTCTGCTATGGGAAGGTAGCTCTCAGCAACCTGCACACAGCTGATGTGGATTAGCTACTGGCACCCTGCACAGAGTTTAATGGCAAATACGAGATGGTTCCCACCCCGTTCAAATAGCTCTGCTGTGAGTGCCAGAGGGAGCTGTCCTGGAGGCACAGGCAAAGGCAAGAGCATCTCCTCAGACATCAGTAAAGAGTCAGTACATGGCCACTGTGGAATAGGCTGCACAGAGCAGCTGTGGATGCCCCACCCCTGCAAGTGTTCAAGGCCAGGTTGGATGGGGCTTGGAGCAGTCTGGTCTAGTGGAAGGTGTCCCGGCCCACAGCAGGGTGGTTGGAATGATCTTTAGGGCCCTTTCCAACCCAAACCATTCTATAATTTACCACTTAGCCCATCACACACTGGCCATGCAGTTAATTCCCTCTACAGACAGGTCCTTAAGCATAAATTTGCTTAAAGCCAGTCAGCTGCATCCCTTACAAAGGGATGTACAAAAGGCACAAGAGTCCCCCAATAGACACGTAACCACATTTCCAGCATCTTTAACGTTCTCCTTCGTTTCTGTGTGAAGTCTAAAGTCCTACGAGCAGTCTGAGGCAGCAAACATCTTGTCTTCTACATTAGTTTCAACCAAAGAGAAGTCCCTCATCTGTTTCATTAAACAACTAGCAAACAGTGAGGAAAAGAAATCTCCCCTTTGGCACCAGCACTGGTTTATAACATAAATATTCTTCTTGAAGAACTATCTAACTTGTTTCTATCTCAACTCAGTATAAGGAAAATGTGAGATCCTTTTAGTTATTCATAGAAGTTTATAGATCACAGAGAAAAATGGCAGCCTTTGTATGAACTTGGCATGATAAATAAATGGAAAGACAAAACCCCCTAGTTTGAACCAGGCAAGAAATTTCAGTAAACCTCTGATAAAAAATTGTGGCAATAAGGAGCTCTATCTTCATGCAGCAAGCTTGGCATAAAAATAATAAATTGGAATCATGTGATCTCATGAGAAAAAGAACAGTCATTCCTGTTTGAAAGGACAAATATCTTATTTTCTGAGTCACTTGATGAGTATTATCCTACCAAATTGTGTGCCTACAAAAAAAAAAAAAAGACACCCAGGAAAGAGGAAAAAATGAAACTGCTCTGCCTCCTGAGTGAATGAAAAGAGCAATTAAACATGCTGTAATTAAACCGCAGCTCAAAACAGAACAAACAAGTCACCAAGTAGCAGTTTTATATCCTGTTCCTAGAAAGATTGTTGGCAGGCATTACAAACAAACAAACCACGCTCACATTTAAATGACATTGTTATCCTAGGAAAGCACTTTGAAATCTGGATGCTCAACAGCTAGATCATTTTCACACAAATATCCGAGTACATTTATCTCTCTTATCTGTACAAATACCTATTAGAAGACTCTCCTCTTACCTGGACTATTCAGAGCACAGGTCACTCTAACATTAGCCAGCAAAGGTAAGATTTTTATCCTGCTGGTAAACTCCCTCCTACACATTCTCATGCGAGGAACCCAGCACACCACCCTCTTTCACTGCTGCCTGCAAATGAATCGTGACCAACACGTAAAGTGCTTTGAACTGGGACCAAAATGCCTTTTCTACCCCCAGTTCTTTTAGTAAATTGCATCACCAGCATAACAGACCTTGCTAGCAGAGTTGCATCCTGACTTCATTGCATTAGTCCAACCCAGCACTACCAAGCCCCAGCACTACCAAGTCCACCACTAAATCACGTCCCCAAGTGCCGCATCTACAAGTCTTTTAAATACGTCCATGAATGGTGACTCCACCACTTCCCTGGGCAGCCTGTTCCAGTGCCTGACAACCCTTCCGTGAAGACATTTTCCTAATATCCAAACTAAACCTCCCCAGCACAACTTGAGGCCATTAATTCTTGCCTTATTGTTTGTTACATGGGAGAAGAGACCAACCTCCACCTGGCTACCACCTCCATTCAGGTGGCTGTAGAGTGATAAAGTCCCCCAAGCCTCTTTTTCCCCAGAATAAACAATCCCAGCTCACTCAGCTGCTCCTTACCAGACTTGTGCTCCAGACCCTCCACCACCTCCACTGCCCTTCTCTGGACACACTCCAGCCCCTCAGTGTCTTTCTTGTACTGAGGTGCCCAAAATTGAACACAGGATTTGAGGTGTGGCCTCACCAGTGCCGAGTACAGGGGGACAATCGTTGCCTGGGTCCCGCTGGCCACACTATTGCTGATACAGGCCAGGATGCCACTGGCCTCCTTGGCCACCTGGGCACACAGCTGGCTCATGTTCAGTGGCTGTCAATCAACACCCCTGGGTTCCTTCCCACAGCAGCCTCCCAAACACTCTTTCCTAAACCCATAGCACCACCTTGAGCACCCTTTCCTCCTGTATCTTTTATTCTATAATCTTCCCTTGTCTACAGTTCAATCTGATTATGCTTTGCTTTCTAATGCTCACATTACCATCAGTCACCTTCTCATTGTATAGGAAACTGAGATTAAAAAAATCACTTTCATTGTCATCGGCATAACTCTTGAAGCTGGAATTAAAGATCATACCAAAGTAAACAAAATCCCTGGAGAGCTGTTCTTCAGCAGCCCTTTAGCAGATGGAAGATGGCATAATCTTTTACAAGCCCCCTATTTCTTTCTCTGGCTATTAAGTGCCTAGGAATGTTGGGGACTTTTTAAGCTAATATATTATAAGCAACAGCAGAAATATTAACAAAAGCAACACTGATGTTAGAATAAAGCATAAAATTTAGCAAGAAAAGCATGCTGTACTGTGCAATGAAAAAGAATAGAAGGTAGAAAAAAAAAAGAAAATTACTTTGAAAACAATGCAGGAAAAAATAGCACAGAATCTATTTTAGAAACTGGAAATAGCCCAGGAAAGACAGCAAACGAAAGCCCAGTTTACTGACTCAAAAAATGTATTGAATAAAAAATGGGCTCCAGTTCACAAACTCAGGACATGTGAAGAGCCAGTTAAGAAAAACCAAGCTATGGCAGCAACACGCAAACAAGGAGATTGCACTTAAATACAGGTACTGAAAACATTTGAAATTGTCACTGATTGCCATTGTTGGCAGTTAACTCAGGTGCAGTGACCCTCACGTGCAGAGACAACACTGTACAGTTCTACTGTCTAAAATCATTTGACTTGCTGATCCTTCATTTGGGCATATGTAAACCCTGACTGAAGCTGCTGGGACCACACCCCACAAAAGCAAAGACACAGCAGCACAGGTATCTTTCGTTCTAGCTGGTACAAACAGGAAACTCAAATTACTCCAGGATTCTCTTGCCCGCTGATGCATCTCAGTCTCCAATACAACCAAGACTTTTAGATCATGAACAGAAAATCTTCCTCATTTCCTTCCTTAGCCCTGAACTGTGTAATTACAATTCTCAAAGTGTAGGTATGAGGTGAAAATAACTGTAAGGATTACACTTCAGTAGCGGACTCTGGAGTGCTTCACAGCTCCTCAGTGTAAGTATGCATCTCCATGGCTTCTGGATACACTGGGATAAGTTCACTTCAGAGACATTTCAGTGGTTGGGTTTTTTTCCCCTGGAAGAAGCAGGCAGAGATGAGCTGCAGCGGGTGGCATCAGCATGTCCAGTTCAGGCTCTGGCAGCCAGCCTTTGGAGCACGTTGCAGCATACACTTGACCATTCTGCTTGTGCTAGGCACAAAGGTGTCCTACAGAAGGCACAAGTGGAGTTAAGAGCCGTAACAAAAAGAACAAGCAGGTTGATCAGCTGGGTTGATCCAACTCTGCAGTAAGAAATGCTAAAGAGGCATATACTCAGAAGCGCAACCCCTCTCCAGAAATATCGGTAGCAAAAGGAGGATTCACATCCAGATGTCAGTCTGGACTGAGGCACTTGCTGGCCACTACTGTCATGGAGGCTCACACTTGCAGAAAGGATTGTAAGTGAAAGCTGAGATGGTCATGTTCACCGTGCTCACCTTTTGATCTAATAACTAAGTAGCTGCACAGCCATTCAAGTGGTAAAATTTAATTCAGTGTCTTTGTTCACCCTCAGAAAGATCAAAATTATGACTCCCTCTCCTAGGGGTGTGGCCCAGACAGAAGGCAAGCAGGCAGAAAAGAAATGCAAAATTCAAGGGACCAAAGAAAGAAGAAAAGCAAGTATGAGTCTAATTCCTGTGAAAAGGAGCCTGAGCTTTCATTCCTACACCAAACTCCTGGAATTTTTTACCTATTTTGCCATTAAAAAATAGGAAAGGGCAGCAGCATGGCAGTAAGATTCATCTAAGCAAATGTAGATATTGACACCTGAGCTAATTCCATATAATCCATTTACAGCCCACAGAGAGAAATAGACTTTCAGGAATAGTCAGCTCATCCTGAAGTAAAACATCTGAGCTCTGCTAAATACATTCGGAGAGATTAATTCTGTTATAGAGTGTTTGGCAACTTTTTCCAGTGAAAACCACCTCTTTCAGTGGGAGAAGGTCTTGAAGATACAGGAGTGTTACCAGTTACTGGGGGTGGGTACATCTCATTCTTAAACCTTTGCCTAAGCTCTTACGCTTCCCATTAGACACAGAATTACCATTGCAGATCTGACTTTAGCTCCTACAGTTTATCTGTGCACAAACACTTCCAGCAGACAAAATTAAATGTCTAAGCATGGCAGCATTTAACTTCAGATGAAACCTTACAGCCTGCTATGTTAAACTAAAGCATCCTCAGTGCAGTAAAGCATCCTCAGTAAAGTAAAGTAAAATGTGTTTAGCACACATGAGCATAGAGTTGTATACATCAGTAGTTAAGAAGCTGTCAGCTTTATTTAGCTTTATTCACATAATGGACATAACAAGCTTCTTTTAACACTTTCTGTTAGAGGATAAGTTGAATGAAAGTACTTTTTCACTCCATTATATGAAAAGAAGTAAATGCATTTTAATCCCTTACTTTGTTCTGTTATGAGAAACACCCCTCTGATGTCAATTTTGCCATATTTCTCAGGTACTGTCCAAGCATTAATATTAACAGCATTACAGAGGGAGAATGTTGATTATACTACAAAATCACTTTCTCCCACATCTCTCACTTGAATTAAAAGGCAATATTTAAAAACTCATGTTGAATAAAAACCACTTTTCTAAAGCAAGTTTCATTACCAAGGTTATAATTTCTCAGTCTTCTCTTCAGATGGAAAAAACTAACCAACAACAACAAAAAAAACCCCAAACCCCACAACACCAAAGAACCCCAAATATGTATCCTTTTCCATGCATCACATGAGATCTACTACAAAGACATTTCTGTTCTTTTTCAGATTTAATTTTAAAAATAGTATGTTTTTTCTGTAGCCACTGGTGATCCAACCTGCATTTCAAATAAAACTCATTTATACTCTGGGCTTCACCATTTTATCTTTCATTTACCAATTTTACTGAACCATAGCAACAGGTAAATATTTCTTTGTAGTTTCTCTGTAACTGTCAAATATTGCAGACACCTTTTTCTGAAAATCTAGTCTTGCAAACCACAATACTTCTAATAATATTTTATATTTACTAGACCCTAAAGAAGTAAAAGAATAAAACTACAGCACAAAGACACATTTTATACTTTTCAAAACATCCAGCAGTGATGAACTTGTGCAGAAACATTTGAGTACTACTCAGTAAGCATTTGGTATTTGAGAAGCAGCAGCATTATGTGAACATGAGGTTTTTTTAAGGATCAGGATAAGCAAACTTTGAGGGTGAAGCCAACACAAGTCATTCTGCAATGCAGAACACGCCTCCCTGTCAGCTGGAAATAAGTAATTGCATGTTTGTTCTGCTCTAAGGTAATATCAGTTCATTAATCCATCAGCAGTGCAAGCGAAATTTTAAAATAGTTTATAAAAATATCAGATATCCAGAATGAGACGCATCATATCTCAGAGACTTGGGCAAAACAATCACAACAGAGCAACATTTCCAGCAGCTGACAAAGATTTCTGTGAAAGGTAGAGTCACATGGCTAGATGAAAGTCATTCTACAGATGAATTAATGATCCCAAACAAAGAATTCTACAACTTTAACCTAATTAGCACAGAATTTGAGGGTTCTTTTAAATAATTTCAGAGCTAGTAGCAACTTTTTGTCCATTATGTCTTAAGAAACCCAGGAATCATGTGAGAATACAAATTTAAGAAGCAGAATTGTCCAAGACAGTTGTCTGACAAAGTGCTAGTAGTACATAAAAACACAGTGTGGTTTTTCACCAACTTCCTTAAGTCTAGATCTAAAATGAAGACTGCTTTAGACTTAAAGAAAAAGCAAACCACTTATGTCCTCTTGACAGCTGGTAACCGCATCATGTACAAAGTGAAGATTCACAGAAGTTTCATTCCTTGAAACGCCCAACTCTTAAGTGTGAATTTCTGTGAGCAAACTCATGTTTTGACCTGTCAACACTATTAAAATATCTACCCCTGTTAATATAATTCTTTTAATTGCAAGAAATGGTTGTAACTGTGGGGCTGTTGCAGCTTCCCAGGGGAGCCAAGACTGTTACCTTCGGGGTCGACATTATCTCCTGTCTGTCCAGGCAGCCTCAAAGCCCCAGACCCCTGTGCCAGACTGGCAGCGCTGCTGCCTCTCCTGTTGCCACTCAGTAACTCGGGCTCAGCTGCCGTCAGCCACCTCTTACACAACTTTTAATCTGAGCTAGAAAGTAAGACAAGGGTAACAGCATGAAGGCACACTGCATTTCTAGCTACCATTTCCATACTGCCTGCCATCACTCAGTCCTCATGTCTGAGATACAAACCCTCCAACCTACACAACCACAGGTAGATAAACTATCAGGATCTGGGAAGAACCTGGTGGCTTGGGCTGCAGACAGATGCCACAAAGTGCCAGAAAGTAACCCAAACACACAACAGTAGCCAAAAACATAAAACTTCTGCAATCCTTCCCTTCCCATACAAAACAAAACAGACAGAAAGGAAGGTGAACACACCTGGGCAGTAGAAAAAGTGTTTATGCATGCCACTCTGAAAAGAAAATGATGAGCCACAGCGCCTATCACTCAACGTGACACTGACCACTAGCTGCTGTTTCAGAACATGGGTAAAGAAAACCCACAGCACATGTAACAAAATTACCTACCCCTAGGTCAGCTTTAAATCACCTTTTTACGTAGAGCCTGGCTTATCATAAAAGCAAGAAACTTTGTGTACTTAGTTTTATTTTTAAATATTTTCACTACAACTCAACATTCATCAGTTTCTAAATATTTTTGAGCTCTGGCCTCAGTAATAATTTGCAGCAATCAGTTGCAATTACAAAACATGTGAAAGAAATGTAATCTCAACTACTTTTGAGTTTTATTCAATGCACCATTTTTCTGGTTTTACCATATAAAAGAAATGCAAAACTCTAGGAGCCTTGCTTTGAATACTTTTAAAAATGTCCTCTTAAGTTAACAGTATAAGCTGCCATGCAGTCCTCCTTCCTCTACTTTCTGCGTTATCTTTCAAGGTGGAGCTGCCACCACTGAGCACTAAAATCAAGATAGAGGCAAACAAGCAAACAACAAAACAAGAGGTAGATACACATACTCAAAATAATATATCCCATCAGTTTTAGTATGATTCTCAGCCCATTCCTCATGCTATCTGGTATTTTGTTAATTTTAAAACCCCATGTCCATGTTAACAGGCATGCTTTCCTGGCTTATCACAATACTACCTGGAGTATTCTGTTAAGTTAACAGCTAATTTTAAATATTCTGGGATATATTTGTTATAAAAATTTTCCTTTATAATACATACTTACAACTCTCCTTCATTTGCAGTTTTGTTGTCCATTGGCAATATTATTTTATCCACAGCAGTGTTTCCCCTTAGGCTGAATTAGCCATCTTACACCTTGATCTTTTTAAAAAACAACTCATGTCCTTCTGGTTTCTTGGCAAATGAGATTAATAGCCCATACTATAAAAAAAATTTTTTAAAGAAATTAGGAATTTTACTTTATTTATACTACAGTGACCAATAAAAAATAATCTTTTTCTAACCAACTTCCCGTTATTCCATCACTTTAAGGTTTATGATGGTGCTTTCCATCTGAACTGATGACCACTCTGGATGCTGAGTCACACTCAGTGGTTGACTTGGCTTGAGTGATGCACCCCCTCATGTTCCTCCAGCCCTCTGCCAGGTAGGGTTGTCAGGGCTGAACAGAAAGCAAAGCCCCTCCTCAGCAAGTCCTAACTTAAAATCAACAGCAAGAACACAGACCACTGGCAACATCAGTTTGCATTAACATGCTGGGCTGTAGACTGCAAAGGCTAAAAACATTCTCCTTGCCTCACCTGATTCCTCCTGCCACAAAGAATAATGTCAAAGAAAGGGTTGGGCATGAGAGTTACTATCTGGGTCATGCCACGTAAGGTTGCTCTGGAACGCCGAGTCAACCACTTTAAGCGGTGACCTCTTTAAAAAGACTGCATCTATATGTAAGCATATGTCAAACATGAGCCATCTATCTCTGCTTCACAAGAACTATCCATGCTTTCAAAAGAAAACAGAGTATTTCCCTCTGGAGAGTAACTACTACAACTATTAGAACTATGAAATTACAATTTCATAAAGTTTATCAGAACTAGATGTAAAAGTTCCCTGCTTTTGACTTCCTAAATCTTTCCTGAAGTGTTCAAAATACGCTAAACACCCTGGTTTCCATTTCTTTACTCAAATACACACCTGTATTTTTTTTTACCATCTGTACTTCTAAACTTTTTCAGAAAGCTGAGCTAATACCTAATCCAGGCAACTCAGCATGCTTCTACATTATGAACTGTGTTCCACACCATTTCCTAATACATCAGTTTTACCATATTTCATCTTTATTGCCAGAAAGGCAATAGAAGCAAGATATCACAAATTAGCCTAATAATTACACCTTATGCAAAGAGGTTATTTAAGTTCCCAGCAACATACTTATTTTAATCATTGCATTGTTGGTAATGATTTTAGCTATCCATGTTTCCTAGATTTTTCTTCTTTTTACACAAGACACTTCTCTGTCCACATGCTCTGCAAATTCACCTTGGACTTTTCAGTTTCCTTCTTTCTACTGCTAGCTCTGAATACAGTCTCCGCCTAAACTTCAGCAGGGTTAGATTTCCGCCTTTCAAATAATTTCTACTCTGCATACAAACCAACACTTAGCCCTTAGGCTTATCCTCACCATCCTACTCCCATTTGTCCAACCTGCATTCAGAGACATCTACTAGCTTTGTGAACATGCTCCATCATCTAGGATATAGCAGTTTTATTCCTTGACTTACGACTACTCCTTCTGGTCTCCCTTTATTTATAAAGGTTAGGTCTTCCAAAAGCTCCCTTGTTGCCATATCAATTTTTCTTACCTGATGCTAAACTTTCTTAACCTTCATACAAACTGTTAACATGTTATTTAGGTCAGCTAATGCTGTCTGGTACAGATTTTGTCTAAGCTTAAATATGCATTTCAAGGGATAATTTTGCCACTTAATGGAAGTATCTTTTGCAAAGTAGGGCATTCACATGGCCACTTCATGCCAGCTTGAACTGGTTCCCTTTCAACTATCACCTCCAGGCAATACTGAGAGGGGGGTTAAGTGTTCCCTTTTGTCATTGTTGCACCTCACCACACAGCTCTCCACCTTGGATGCTTTATTGCAATATATTGTTGATAACTACAAGAACACCACACTGCAGGCTCTGGGATCAAACTAAAATTTCTATAATTTATCATTCACTAATTAATACAGCTTTTGCGAACCATCGCAGTTCGTTCTCAGGAGGAAACCTTTATAATCCTGGTAGTCATTAATACTAAAAGGCAATAAACGTGCCCTGGCACTGGTGCTCCTAGATAGCTGTAGATGAGTTGGAAAATAGCCAGGGCGGTACCAGAGGGACACTGAGTAGAGTAGGAAATAAAGTGTTGACTCACATGCGAACTTAAACAACCAGCTTTATTCGGCATACTAATAGTTCAGGACAATTGTTAGGATAGAAAAATGGTATAGCCCTAGACAACCAAAAAAACTGGCAGAGCTTCATGCTGATAAGCACCATTTTCCTGGAAAAGAGGATTTTCAAGGTTAGGGTAGGTAAAGTACAATTCGCTTGCTACCCATTCTTCAAATATCAACCAAGCCTGTGAGTTCAAGGGCATAAGCAGCATTTTTCTCCAAAGTACTAAAAGACCTAAATGATCATAATGGAAAGAAATTGAATACTAAAACAGAGCTGCTGAAACACAGGAATCTTGAAAAATAGGCCTCCTCTCACTTACAGAAATTGTTTGTTTTCCCCAGACCACTAGACATCAACATGGTCCGAATTTCTACAGTAGTTCTGAGAAATCCTCTGCTGCAAGAGCTTTGTTTAGTTCTTGGGGAATATACGAGAGACTGACAAATGCTAGAGGCTACTAAGAAATACCTTTTAATGCTAAAATGTTTGTTGAGGTTTAGAGATGAGTTGAAGCAAAGGAAAGCTCATTGATTTGGAGAAAAAATGGGAGAAGAAAAAGGGTAATGAAATAGGGTGGAAAGATCAGCTTAGTGTTATGAACAGCCACAGACCTTGCTATTCCACAACTGGAACACTATGCTCTTACTGCAAAACTGGAGGAAATAAAAAAATATACACACCTTTTACAAGTTTTATTATTTCTCAATGGCTTAAACATTTTACTGAACTCTAGAAACATCAACAGCCAACCATCAAACACTGTTGCACTGCTCTGCCCCATCATCAGAGCTCAAGTAGGGAGTAATGAAGAGCCTGCAGCACGCTGGGAGGGTGCTCCACAGTGCTGCAGCCCACACAGGCAGCCCGGCAGTTCCCCTACCATGGGATGGGTGATCCCCACAGTGCACACTGCATTCCCAGTGCCCACTGCCTGCATCGGGAGGTACTCCTGGAATGCAAGTTCAGCTCTCTCACCAGCCTGCTTTTCCTCCCAGAGGAGCACAACAGAGATTGTTCTGGGAGGATACCAGAGGATGCTTGTCCCAACTATGGCAGATAACACAAAGTCCTGAATACCTCCATCTACTCCCAGCTGTCATAAACATGGAGGAACACAGCTGTACCAAGAAACATTGTACGGCCCAGAGAGGGACTTGATGTTAAAATGGGCACTTCCAAAGAATTGCAAGACAACTGGCTTTGAGGCAGCAGTGAGCACATAACCACAGCATTCTTCATCAAGTTATCTATTATTCATCATCTTCCCATCATCTGCCCCTTCTTGACAGTTCGGTAGCTCCTGTCCTCTGCTTCACCCCACATAAAGGAATTCTTTCTGTTACTGTGATCAGGAGCAGTCAGCATAGACTCACTAAATCATGCCTGACCAACTCGATTGGCTTCTACAATGAAATAACTACCTGGATGGATGAGGGAAGAGCAGCGGATACTGTGAACCTTGACTTTAGCAAGGATTTTGACACTGTCTCTCACAACATTCTCACAGACAAACTCAGGAAGCGTGGACTGGATGAGCAGACAGCGAGGTGGAACAGCAGATCCGAAAGTATCGCTGTGTGGGTGTCGATGGAGAACTGCTGCTTGTTCCAAGGGGAACCTTAGCTAAGGAACCCCTGGCGGTGCTTCCTGGCACCTCGCAAGCCAGCTCTCTGACCCGTGCGATGGATACACGCAGCCACGCTCACACTGAGCCAGCTAGCTCAGGCAACACTAGAAGTAAATGAGTCAGAGATGGCCCCTGCCGGAGCACCTGACTTTATTGTTACCTCGATGCTGTCTCGGGCCAGAAAGGNCAAAGGCAAATGCAGGGTGCTGCACCTGGGAAAGAATAAACTCACAGAGCAGCACAGGCTGGGGGCTGACCTGCTCTGGAAGCAGCTCTGCTCCTTCCAGAGAAGAACCTGGGGGTCCCGGTGGACAACAAGCTGTCCATGAGCCAGCAGTGCCCTGATGCCAAGAAGGCCAATGGTGTCCTGGGGTGCCTTAGAAAAAGCATTGCCAGCAGGGCGAAGGAGGTGATCCTGCCCCTCCACTCAGCCCTGGTAAGGCCACATCTGCTGTGTGCAGTTCTGGGCTCCTCAGTACAAGAGGGACATGGAGCTCCTGCAGCAGGTCCAGTGGAGGTCTGCAAAGATGATTAAGGGACTGGAGCATCTCTCTTAAGAGGAAAGGCTGAGGCCTGTTCAGCCTCAAGAAGAGAGGACTGAGAAGGGATCTCGTCCATGTACGTAAGTATCTAAAAGGAGGGTGCCAAGAAGATGGATCCGGGCTCTTCTCAGTGCTGCCAAGCACTAGGACATGAGGCAATGGGCAGAAACTGATGCACAGGAAGTTCCACCTGAATATGAGGAAGAACTTCTTTACTGTATGGATGACCGTGCACTAGAACAGGCTGCCCAGAGAGGTTGTGGAGTCTCGCACTGGAGATATTCAAGAACTGTCTGGATGCAAACCTGTGCAGTGTGTTCTAGGATGACCCTGATTGAGCACAGAAGTTGGACCAGATGACCCACCATTTTTCCTTCCAATCTGACCTACTCTGTAATCTAAATGTTAGCTTTGGGATGAGCTCAGAAGTGTATGTACCAAGCAGTGGGCATTAATAACTGTACATGTCTATCAGCTAACTGTTCTTACACTAGACAATACAGCTTGAAGTAATTCCAAACAAGAGAAAAGAAGTTCATGGTAAGTGTTGAAAACTCAGGAAGATCCTGAGCTACAAAGATGGGTGCAGGGAGGATATTCTAAGAATACCTCTTGCAGCTTCTGCAGACATCTGAAGCTGGCCAAGGCCAAGTGCTGATGGATTGCTGGATAAAACGTAACTTCTATCTCACGCGCAATAATGGTGTCACACACAGCTCACTTTGATGTTTATAAAGTTCTCCAATACAAATGTACCACAGTACAGCACTGCCATGGAGCTTCTTTTACTGAACACCATCTTACACCAACCACAAGAATTTCAACCAACATTCCTGGTTCTTATACACTTGTCCTGAAATAAGCCTTAAAACTCTGACTTGGAAGTATTATCAGCAGCTTTTCCTCCAGTTCTGTATCATCCAAACTGTGCTGAAGTTCAATAAAGACACCTACTGAAAGCATACTGCTCTTCCTTGATGGAGGCACGTGGTCCAACAGAACCTGCATAATCCCTAAGAAGGCTGAGCTTTGTGAGGGGGCCTCAGATGTTCTGTAGCTCATCTGTGCCTGTTCCTTTTTTCCACTCCATATGACATTCTGCCATCTCTTTCAGATGGGCAGTGTTATTGGAAAGAGACAGAACTGCTTCTCTGTCTTGGGGTGACTCTATCATGTGTATCCCCTATCATGCTCTATGCCAATAAGTATTTGTGCCGGTTTGGCCAAAATCTAGTAATATAGCCCCTGAGAGAAAAGCAGGTTACAACCACCCTTCACCCCAACAGGGTTTGGGAAAAAGGAACAAGGAAAAAGGAAAAAGGAACAGTCTTCTACACTGGATCATAAGATGTGAAGTCTACTTAAAACTGGCATTAACAGCATAAATACGAAAGCAGACTGGGATGAGCTGACATGCCAACTCAAGGCACATAAAGGTGTGAAGTCTCCCCATAGAAAAACTAACAAAATAGGAATAGTTATGAGATAATTATTCCCAAGGTAAACCTCTCTTCTTAAATGAATAACTGAAAAGCACACGTAGATGTGGCACATCGACCTTAACATCAGATTAATCTACAGTGACTGAAGTGTAGACCAGACAAGTTTTTTCTGCATTAGAGACTTATTTGCCATGAAGTCAGCACAAGAATGATCCCCTGCTACTTACTTTCTCCAGATTTAACCCTGTTACACTGTTTGAGGATATCAGCTCCAAGCCACTGGAGTCTACGTTCAACAAATGAGTTAATTTGGTGTCTAGAAACATGAGTGTAGAGTCCCCATCATAGTAAAAAATGAAACAAGCACAGAAGAAATACACCAAGTTCTAAAGTTTCCTAGCTATGCTTTTATTCTCCAGTATTAGTTGCCAAGTTAAAAATGCAGCATTTTACTAACAGGTGGTGGATTAATGGCTTTGACATAAATGTTTTGGTTCAGTCCCTAGAAGCAGCAGGAAGGCACTATTATATACTTACATTCCACAAATACAGTCAGGTCAGCCTGCATTAAGGTGATAACTATTTGACTGATTTGGAACAGCAGTTAAAATTTCTTATTCACAAAGGAAAGGGTGTGAAAAGACAGGAACACTCAGGCCTCCAGAGCAGATGAAAAGTGTTACCTCCGACAAGCTGATACAGCTTTAGGGCAGATGAAAGCTTCTAATATCGACATAGACACACACTTAATATGTTAATGAAGAAGATGCAGCAATATATAATGTGAAAATAAACTACACACACCCAGCATTACAGACACTACCAACATTATAGGTCAGAACCTGGCCATTTACGTAAGAGGACACCGCACAAATTAATCTTTCTTCATTGAAATCAGACAATAAATCTCATGTACAATATCAATGATTAAATTTAAAGTGAAGCAACGTTTGACAGTACTTCCATACCACATTTATCACCTACTTTTAATACTAACCAATCTACTGTGGATATTACAAGTTACTGCAACATATCACAACTTTACCTAAGAGTTACGTCTAACCCTGTAAGTTCTGATCAATGGTACACAAACATGCTTGATATCAAATATTAAACACAAGAAAAATCAATCACATTAACAGAATGCCATTTCACTACCCTTTTCACTGGGAACACAGCTAATCTTGAGCTTGAAAGTTTGTCAAGCTCCTTGTCATTAGATACAGTTGCCTTTTCTGGTCATATTTAACAGCTACAAAGTTTCCGGTATCTTTCTCCCGTACATATATTCAACAGCCCTTTAAGTCAACATTAATCGCTAACTTCTTCAGAGAATGGTAGGAATCCTTGAGATTAATGTTGTATTGCTTTCCAGAGGTATTGGAATGACAATAAAAAAACCACAAGCATAACCTACTGAAAACAAATTATTTCAATATCCAAATTAATTTGAAAAAATGTGTCAGGTGTCTAGAAGATTCAGGAAAAATACAGCATGTTACAAAATATAACTTACTGTTTTGAAGCATGATAGCTCCAAAGACTTTTTTTTTCAGGTCTACAACGTACTAACAATTATTCTCTACCAAAAATAAAATTAAAGAAACTATAAATGGTTTGCACAGATTTTCCGTAAGCTGCCTGCCATTAACCTAAGCGTTCATCATAAAGACAGAAAAGGAGAGAAAAGATTCAGAAAAATGAACCTCCTACCAGGCATTTGCACCTCACCATGTCTTTCTTTAAATCATTTAAACCCCAGTCAACACATGCAGAGTGCTTTTATTACCACACTCCAAACAAATATAACACATTCATGCCGTAATTAAGCAACAATCTTCCAGGCTAGGTCAGTCTGTCAGGGTGACTGTCAAGAGTCAAAGGTGATAAAGAAGTTTGAGCTGCAGTGAGAGTACAGAAGAGTGCTTCAGACTGGAAATCCACACAAAACACATTTGCCGTTTTCAAGACCACCTTTAGGATGATCTTCACCAAAAAGATTTTTATGCAATTTTGCTGAAAGAACACACAAAGCATGTGTACCTGTGACCATTTCAATGAAGAACAAATCAAACGCCACACTGCTAAGAAAAGCCTGCAAAAATCGATGAGCTAATGCAGCCTAGCACACTTTGGAAGATGCCATTCACCTCCGGGAGAAGTTCTCCCATTCACACACCAGGGAACCTGGCAAACCAGCGAGTGTTTTGCGTAGTCATGTGTAAAATTAGATCTCTGTTGTGCAAGCTAACATTCTACTAATATTTTCATTCACAAGAGACCAAGTGCTTAATTAACATTTATACCGATTCTCCAGCTATTTACTGACACAAAGGAGGTGGTGACTTGATAGCATGGTTCCTTAAACACAGCCCTAAATACAAATATAGTTCTTGCTCCCCTCTGCCACATTTTTTTACTATTTAAATTTGCAACTTCTCTTCTACTGCAAGTAATAACTCTCAAAAAAAAAAAAAAAACCCTCGAAGAAAAAACCAAAAAAATCCCAAGCAAACAAAAAAGCCACCACAGCATATGTTTATTAAACAAGGAGAACACGTAATTGCTTTCCTGTGATAATCTGTTCCAGTTTGCAGTTCTGCCTTTGGAAGCAAGCAGAGGCAAAGGAGATGCAGTACCTCAGCACACTGCAGGATGATCTGTATCTATACCTAAGTTTTGCATCCAGAAGTACAGTAATTTGGTTGTAATGACAGCTCTCAGCCACTAGAAGTTCCGGTTAAAATCATATATTGTGTTCCTGTGGTGGACTTGGAGAGCATCAAGTTAATATTCTTCATAGTAGCTGGTATGGGGCTTTGTTTTGGATTTGTACTTAAAACAGTGTTGATCATCCTAGAATGGTTTGGGTTGGAAGGGACCTTAAGGATCATCTCATCGGCAGGGACACCTGCCACTAGACCAGCTTGCTCAGAGCCCTATCCATCCTGGCCTCGAACACTTCCAGGGAATGGAACAGCCACAGCTTCTCTGGGCAACCTGTGCCTGTGAATACCAGGTTTCTTTTGTTATTGCTGAGAAGTGCTCACAGAGCCAAGGCCTTTGCTGCTCCTCACTGACCCCACCAGCAAGAGGGCTGGAGGTGTACAAGGAGTTGGGAGGGGGCACAGGCAGGACAGCTGACCCCAAATGACCCAAGGGATATCCAGATCATACAGTGTCATGCTCAGCATGTAAAGCTGGGGCTAATAAGAAGGAAGACTAGAACACTGGGAATGATGGTGTTTCTCTTCCTAAGTCACCGTTACATGTGATGGAGCCCTGCAGTCCTGGAGATGGCTGAACACCTGCCTGCCCATGGGAAGTGCTGAACGATTTCCTCATTTCGCTTTCCCTAATAAACTGTCTCTGTCTCAGCCCACTGGTTTGCTCACTTTTATCCTTCAGATTCTCTCCCCCATCCCACCAGGGGAGAGTGAGTGAGTGGCTGAGTTGCCAACTGGGGCTAAACCACAGCAGCTGCTTTTAAATAAACCCTGTAAGAAACAATTTACTTTCTGAGCCATATCAACTAGCAAATTTTGTGAGTTAACGCTGTCACCATCCTGACAGACACTCAACTTTACTCCTTCTTAAGACATTCAAGATTGTCAAAATTGCAACCCAAGTCACAACATTGTACTTAAAGCAAGAACAAGCACCCATAAAGGCATGATAATTATTCTTCATAAAATGAAATAGTCATCAGATAACTATAGGTCTCATTACTTTTTCTGAATGGTTGCAACTTTTAAATGAGCCACCAGCCAGAAAAACTAAGCTATTTTACCACAGAGCTTTTGTAAGTAGCAGACTATTTCCAGATCTATCAGTTTATCCCACTATTCAATAGCTATGGGTGAAATCAACACCACACATTCTTATTTTCCCAGTCAAGTATGTTTTACATTACCCACTAAATCCCAACCTGTGTACAGTTGGTTAAAGCATCTAACATGCTACTAATACAGGTTAATTTGATATCTCAATTAGTGAGACTACTACTGAAAACCACTCACACCTGAGCACTGCTGTCCTTACTACTTGTGTTGAAATTCTCAGTTAAGGAAAGGTAATACAGCAAAGTTCAAGTGCAGTCTATGCAATAACAAAAATCTAAAAATCCTCTATGAAATAACTGATAGCTTCACAGCTGTCAATATCTGCTCAGCATCCCTTCCAGTACAGAAAGGTTATACCTCGCTTCCTTAATAATGAGCAAGTACTTTGTTCTAATTACTAACAGGAAAGAAAATATGACTGTTATACAACTACTGAACGACATCCAAATTTAAGCTCCTTGTTCTCCTTGGGGTTCCTAATATAAAGGAAGTAACTTCTGCTAGCATCTCTCAAGACTAACTCTTCAGACAAGACAATATAGGCCATGTTAAAAAAAAACCACAAACAAAAAAAAAACACTAAAAAATGTTTTTAAACTGCTGAGCATCAAAACAGTTTTAAAGATAAATAAGAAAACCCTCAAACTACTGATTCTGTCCCTTGATTGCAAAATTAATATGAAGAGGAGTTACAAATAGGTGTTATGTGGCAGTTGAGATTTAAAACTTGCTCCAGTTTCTAAAAAATGCAGGAGAAAAACCCCGACACTTCGAGGTTCTGTAGCTATTTCCTTAGATTTTGTTATGTCACTGCAAATCCACTGTCAAGCAATATTGGTATCAAAAATGAAACTAACTGTACATTACAAACTGAAATCAAAATCCCTTTTGCATTCCAAGGAAAACTACATACAGTTGTAAATAACAGATGTTCAGAAATAAAAGAACCCCTTCAGTTTTCCATCAGCGTTTAATAACTTTATGACTTGTACCCTTAAAAACACCACCTTGAGGACTACTTGAAGTAAAAATCATTTAGAGAAATCTAGTCACCGCAGCCATTTTCCCAAAAGTGTAAAATACACCAGGTAATAACGCGTACCGCAGACCAAGCCCAACGAGTTGGTTTTATCAAAGGAAAATACATCCAGGATATCCACCAGTTATCACACAAAGCATCAAGAACTATCCAAGTTTTTCACACCTCCACACTTTCTTTCTTAGAGATGAGAATTATCTCTACAATTACACCAGCTACACCAGGCATAAGCAAAGAACCCCAGTACTTCAGACATTACATTTTCAGAAGCTGCATCTACTTCCATTTGAGGGGGCTGTTCTAAAGCAGGGAGAATAACCTGTCCCCTGCCAAACGGGAAGGGCAACACAAAGAAGAGTTTAAAAATTTGACAAGTATCAAATCAACCCAAAAAACCAAAGTCCATAAGACAAGTCATTTCAAATCTTTTTAGGAAAGAGTCATGCAGTAAACACTGCCCTGTTGACAACCCCCATCATGCAATTAAAACTCATCAGGAATTATGGTGTTTGCATTTTAATAAAATGCGTATTTTTAAAACACAGGCCACTATCTCACCCTTTCAGTTTAATTTATTCTGCAGTTCACACAACTAAATTACTCTTACATATCCACTCACTCTGGGCCACACAGTAAGAGCATTAGTTTTCTTTGCAGACATCACTTTAAAATGACTGTTTTCACTAAAAATTCAAACTTTTAAATGTGTTGGTGGTTTTTATTAATAAGTTTTGCAACAGTTTAACAAAACAACGTTTTTTCTAATGAGTCCTTTATATAATGTAAGAGGTACAGGAGTGGTGGGGAATTGAATCTAAATATATATTTTCCACAAAGCTAACCCTGTTTGAAGAAAGCTGTCTCTTTCATATTGACAGACAACATGAGGAGAAAACACATTAATCTTATTTCATTCTATTTCAGCAGTGGCTGTTGTGAATTCACAGACAGGACACCTGCGCTTAGCAAAATGCAACTTCCTTTATATGAGGAAACACCTACACGCCGATTTAATCACACACCCCCCCTTCCCCGCCCCAAACAGGGTGGGCTTGGTGGCGAAGGAGGTGAGAGCGAGAGCGTTTTGGGGAAAAAGCAAGGGCTGTCGGACCAGGAGCAGCCCTGAGCTGGGCTTCTCCAGCAGCAGGAAGTTTCCAAGGGGCCTTGCCGAGCATGCGCCATGAGCTGCACGGGCTCCCTATGTGGCAAGAGTGCAGAGGCAACAACCAAACGAATAACAGAGACAAGAGATCAAGAGCAACAAGCTCCCTCCCCTCTGTATTCCAGCGGCCGCCTCCACACAGCCCTCCTTCCCCAGGCTGCTCTCTCGGCCCGGGCCCTCCCGCATCCATCGCGGGCAGCTGGGATTAGAGAGTCTGGCAACCAAACCTGCTACTGGAGAGGGAGGAGAAGAGAGGGCGAGCAGCTCGAAAGCAAACAGCGGAGTGCATAACCTATCCCTCCACCTCGCACGTCTCAGGTGGCGGCGGGGGAGCAGCAGCGAGCAGCCACAGCTTGTCCCCCCCGCAACTGGAAGAGGGGATGGGGGAGGAGGAGGGGGGAGAAGAGAGGGATGGAGGTGGCACACAATGGCTGTCTGTGTTTGTGGGGAGGAGACGGCCCACAGCAGCAGCCGTGGGGGGGGGCTCAGGGCTTCTCCGTGACCCCCATTCCTCATCCCACATACACCGAGAGGAAAGGAAGGGTATGGGGGAGGGAGGGCACTGGGGATCAGGACATTCCCGTGTGTTTGTATGTATTACGTGTATGTGTGTCCCCTTCTTGTTTCGGGGGAGAGGTAAAAACAGAGAGAGATATTGGGGGGGTGGG